>PVIU01000592.1:0-96822 GCA_004026605.1 Ondatra zibethicus | reverse complement strand
GGGCCCTGCCATAGGGCCTGCTGTTTGGGAGCACAGATCCCCAGTTGTATGGCAAGGAATGCAGTGAGCAAGCAAACTGCCAGAAAGAGTCCCGGGACAGAACCAGGAGCTCGGGACAGAACCAGGAGCTCCTTTCATGCTTAGGAGAAAGTAGAAATAGTGAGACCAGAGTTGCTATTGTCCCCCCCACACACACTGCAGAGGGGAGAGAGCTGTTAATAGTCATGGAAAGGGCTCTGGAAAGTACAAGAGAACAGTGACCTGACTGAACATAGCTAGCCTGCCCAAGACACTGGGCTCAGCCCTAGCACCATGCAATTAATTAACTAATTAATTAACTAATTAAAATAAACAATAGCGGAGATTATTTTCTGGGGTTTTTTCCTGACCACCTATTTTCTTTTTTGTTATTATTAAATTGTTGAACTATATATTTTTTCTCCATCCCCTCCCTCCCTTCCTCTCTCCCCCCTTTCTACCCTCTCCCGTGATCCCCATGCTCCCAATTTACTCAGGAGATCTTGTCTTTTTCTATTTCCCATGTAGATTAGATCCATGTATGTCTCTCTCTTAGTGTCTTTGTTGTTTAGGTTCTCTGGGATTGTGAATTGTAGGCTGGTTTTTCTTTGCTTTAATGTCTAAAAGCCACTCATGAGTGAGTAAATATGATATTTCTCTTTCTGGGTCTGGGTTACCTTCTTTTTTCAAATGCTTGAGTCCAGGATGTTTCAATCAGTGAAGTGCCTTCCTTGTGATCAGAAGACCTGAGGTGGATGCCCAGAACCCACTTTAAAAAGCCAGGCAGGATAAGGAAACAGAGACAGGCAGATCCCTGGGGCTGCCCTGCCAACCTAGCCTACTTGGTACATTCCAAGATTAATAAGAGAGCCTGTCTCTTAAAAGGTGGACAATACCAGAAGAGGAAGTGTCAAGGCTGTCCTCTAGCCTCTGCATGCCTGAGGCATGCACACATGCACTCATGCACATGCACTCGTGCACGCGCGCGCACACACACACACACACACACACACACATGCCTGCACACACACGTGAGTACTGATGTCCTGGCTCCTGCAAGGCTGCCTTTGACAGTGAGCTTCGGGGACCTGGTGAGGTCTACAGAGTTTGTCCTCCAGTCAATCAACTCCAGTCACATTGTCCTGACAGCTTGTGGTCTCAGATTCACCCAGCTTGAGCAAATCCTGGGGAAAGTGCAATAGAAGTGTCCTCTGGGGAATATTTGGAGGCATGCTGTTTGAGTCTGCCCTATAAACTCAGTCAATACTTTCAACATAAATGCGTCTACTTTCCCTTTAAGGCTGGCCTCCTGGAGGCAGTCACCAACCCACCAGGCTCCTGGGCACTTGAATTTGACTAGCCAGGGGCTCCCTCATGTCCAGCCCTGTTTACTCTTCCCATCACTGACTCAGAAGTTCTGGATCCAGCCTTTGCTGCATACCGATCTCAACCATCTTGTGGAGAGCAGATAGACACCATTCACAGTTTTAAGTAAGACAAGAACACAGGGAATTTGCCTCGGGTCACAAGCTACCACCAAGCCCCCAGGAGCACGGGCCTGGGTAAAACAAAGGTTTAAAGTGTGTGGTTGCTTGAGGGCAGACATTAAGCCCTGGCAACAAGTTCTGATGTAGGTCAGGGGCATTCTTCTGGCCCTGGCTCCCTCTCTCCTGCCCATGGTGCCTCTCTAAGCAGCAACAGCTGTCTCTCTAAAGCCAAACTTAGTTATCTGGATCCCCACATTCCTCCTTTTCTGGGGTCTCTTTGTGAGGTTGGGACTGAAACCCCAGTTTGGGAAGGATGAGAGCCCTGCCCAGGCTCCCTAGGAGTAAAACAAGTCATAGTGTCAGGCTGGTAGCTTGTTTGACAGACCCACCTAAGCCAAAGCCCTGAAATAAGCTAGCAGGTCACCGCTCTGTTTAGCTCAGTACTTAACACTTGCCATTTGTTAACAGCCTGGACTGTAAGTTTATATATGAATTTATACATTTATTCCAGCAAAGATGCAAATTATTCATTCTGGTAGCAAAGGTAAGCCCAGAGGTCCTAGTTTTCCCAACTGTATCAGTCATTCACTGGCACTATGCCCTGCCCAACCACCTCGTTGCTTCCTCCTTCTGTGTGCGGTTCACTTCTCCAGTTCCCCTCATACATAGCATAGCCACAGCTGGGGAGATGGCTCAGGAGGTAAAATGCTTGTCATGGGGACCTCAGTTCAATTCTCAGCACCCATGTCCAAAGCCTGTAAGCCCAGCACTGGGAAGGCATAAACAGGAGCCTCCCTGGACTGACTGGAGAGATGGCTCAGCAGTTATGAGCACTTACTGCTCTTGGAGAGAATCTGGGTTTGGTTCCCAGAACCTACATCCTACATCGGGTAGTTCACAACTACCTGTAACTCTAGTTCCAGGGGTTCCAATGTCCTCCAGCCTTCATTGGCATCTGCATGCACATGGCATGTGTAACTCATGCAAGTGCACATGAATACACATAAATAAAAATAAGTACCTCTTTAAAGACAAAACCATCAAAGAAATGATACCTACAATCCCTGAGGTTGACCTCTAGCTTCCATATGAGTATGCTACCTCTTATACATGTACTGACACACTCTCACATGTACACACACACACACACACACACGCACGCGCACACACATGCACACACACGAACAGTGCATAGATGATCAAGCATTCCACCCAGCTGACCATGGTGACCATGTGTTTTCTTACAAATGCCTCTGCTGGCAGAAGCTGAACATGGCTGTTGTGCCAGGCAAGGGTTTGTGACAGAGAGCAGACAAGACTCTTGAGGTTCTTGGTTCTTCTGTGTCTTTTGCATCCAACTCCTCCTTTGGGCTCAGCAGTGAGTGGTTTCCCCGGAACCTCACTGTAGCTTCACAGGGTATGAGGGAGGTTGTACAGCCTCCCCTGGGGCTCAGGCTAGTGATGAGTCCTCCACCTTATACAAGCAAGCTCAGAGCTTCCGGCCAGCAGGTCTGTGACACTCTGGTTCTGAATTGTCTAAGAATGACAGCAGAGGGCTTCAGCACCAACAAGTACAAATAGATTCGTGGCCCTACCACCATCCCTTTAATGTATCAATTCCCATGTCTCCCCATGTTCCGTAAATTTAATTAGTGTTGAAAAGCAGCTTATTTGGCAAGATGATCAGTTTTTAACCTGGGTAAATGACTTTCTTTATGACTATAAATTAGGCGCACGCTATCTTTTTCACGCATCACGGTTGTCCTCATAAACACTGGAGGCAGTTGCCGGAAGTCTCACTCCGTTACCTTTTCCATTACTGTTTTATCATCATCCCGGTAGGAGTGGGGAATTCATTCTGCTTTAATGACTAAAAGGAAGTGGCAACGAGGGGCTTGTTTAATGAGGAAACTACCTCATGGTCAGCGTCTCCATCCATGCCTGTCCCTTCCCTGGGTAAGCTCAGCTCCCCATGGGGCCTGCTGGCCACAGCCTTGGTGAGGGCCACAGCCTTGGAGAGAGATATACATGGGGCTTCAATGCTCCTTTTATCTTAATTACAAATGATTAGGAATCTAGTATTTACCAAGAGCTGATTTCCACAGCAGGGAGAGAAGGTGAGAGTTCTCATTGTCTTCCACGGCCACAGGTTGGCACAGATGTTTTCTTAACTGTGACCCGCTCAGAGCACAGTTTCTAGAAAGTCACCTGCAAGCTAATCATGGAACAATGGACCCCAGTGGTATTTACTACAATCTAGCCTTTCAAAGAAGAGCACCAAGTGCAGTGGGTGCCCCCATCTGAACAAAGCTGGTCTCTGTAGTTCCCTTCCCCTGCCTCTCCAGGTCTCTGTTTCCCTTGACTGCAGAAGCCCCCTCCAGGGATATGTCTATCATCCTCCATGCCTCCATCTTCCACTTCCTGCCCCACTTAGGAGAGAGGCAGGCAAAGATGAACGATCACAGTGTGTGACCCATGCCAACCTCTGACCTGGCATTGGGACATTGACACTAATTGTCCTTAAAATTGTTGTGTTTTTAAACCTGAGGGACAATGGCCGGAAACCTGTGGAGCCTCCTGAAGCTAGAGTCAGGACACTCATTCTAGGACAGTGGGTAAAGGGAAGGAATGTGGGCTGGCTTTAAGAAGAAATACCCCCCAGGGTAAATTAGAGCTGATAGCCAGTGGGGGAGAACAAGGGGGGGGCGTCACAGCTGGAGAAGAAACCCCACAACTGGATCTAAGAAGCCAAAGACTTGAGCGGTTTCTTTTCAAAATGAGCCATTAGTCAGTCTGTTCTGTTTGCACAGGGAAGTTTATTGAAACAGAATCTAGGGTAAGGCTTCTCTTCCTTGCCCTGTCCTGGGAAAGAAACAAAAGCTGATCATTTCAGCACTGTGTTAGTTTCTTCTAGGAGCTGTCAGCATTTTCCAGGGTGGCCCATTTCCCAACAGCCCAGGAGAATGCTGCTAATCAAACACACTCGGTGGCCAAGCAACCCCAAGTCCCATGCTGGGGGGGGGGTGCTTCCTACCTAGAGCCTCCTCTATGAAGAGCCTGCTCTCTGCACCCTCCCCTTCCCACTGCCCCTGATCAACCTCCAGGAGGGGTAGGAGGGGTGGCTTCATAGTGCCAAGGAGCCTTAGCAGGGATGTGGGCACAGTCAGACCGTGGATAAAGGAGGTTTTCACGCCCCATTCTGGATCTGCACTCTTGCTCTGCAGAGATATGTTGACCTTCGAGTTTATTATGATGCAAGAAAAAAGTCGATACACTTCTTAACTTGCCAAGGTTATGGGAATTTAAATGAGTTATTGAATCAAGTAGTTAATCTTCCCATAACTGATTTGTTCCTTTTCAAGTCTATGATGACGAAAAGCAGACCTAATCCAAAGCAGGAAAAGGAGTCTTGGTTTTTCCCTTATACGTGTGTCTGTCCCAGGAATGGAAGGCTCAGTGTTGATGACCAGGGCTATTGTCTTGTCTAGTGTATGGGAGATGGTTTATTTGTTTGGACTAGGTTGCTTATATGATGTTTTGGTTTTGGTTTTTGGTACCTGGTCTTATGTAGTACAGGCTAGTCTCAACTCACTATGTAGCCAAAGCTGGCCTTGAACTTCTGATAACCCTGCCTCTACCTCCCAGAATGCGAAGATGATAGATGTGCACTACCTTAACAAGCCTGGAAGACCATTGCATCAAACCATAAAGCAGAAATTTCTGCAGCTATAAACTCTGTATCCACATTTTAATTCTTTGGACGTTGGGTTCTTTTTTTCATTCCCAGCATTAGCATGTAGCTCTAACATGCTGTCCTTAGCAGCATGGAGCCATCTAATTCCCTGGCATCCCCTCATATGGTAGACTATCAGTTAAGTGCTCTCTGTGAACACCTGGCTTTATCAGTGAAATAAACCACCCCCTAGCCGCCTCCTCTAGATGTGAGCTCTGAGCACTACTGTCCCAAGATCCTTGTGAGTGAGTGTCAGACACAGGAGCTACCCAAGTAGTGTGGCTGCCCCAAACTCTAGGGTCTCAGCTGATAAAGTATTAAGTCAGCACAAATCAATAACCAAGCCAGCTCAATAGAAACAGGTATTTTTTAATGAAAGAAAAAAAGGGGACCTCACTCTACTCAAGCCGCAGTCCTACCCATCTGGCGGACACCACATGGAGAGAGCGCGTACCTGTGTTCTCTCGATTTTCTACGTGGGGTCCCAGTAGCCACACCCCAACTTGATATGATTGGCTAGTGGCTCTTCCCCCATCACTCAGCCTTCTGTTCACAGACACAAGATCAAGCTAGAGAGGACTGGTCAGGGGTTGGAGGAGGGTTCTGGTGGCCCTGCTGATGGTGTGGTCTACCCACTCGCCTCCTTGCCACACTTCCTCTCTAGCTGCTACAACGGCTTCCAGGGTCGACGTAGCTCTGCTCAGCTCTCTCTACAGCTATACCTACGCTACGCCTTTGCTCCTGGACTGCCCACCTCAGTTACTTTTAAACTGCTATGATAGAAGATACCATGGTGAAAGGAACACATAGAAGAGTTAGTTGGGGCTTACAGTTCAGAGAGTGAGTCTGTGACCATTATGGTGGACAGCATGGTAGCAGGCAGGCAGGTATGGTTTTGAGAGTAGCTGAGAACTCACATCTGATCCACAAGTGTAAGGTAGAGAGAGAGGCCGAGCTAATTCAGAATGGCATGAGCCCACCCCCAGTGGCACACTGCCAACAAAGCCACACCTCCTAATCCTTCCCAAACAGTTCTACTAATGGGGGACCAAGCATTCAAATACATGAGCCTATGGGGGCCGTTCTCATTTAAACTACAGCACCAGCCTTGACTATGTCATGGTTTTGTCACATTCCATCTTCAACAAGAATACCTAGGTCGGAGAGAAGTAGAGTTACAGCTTATTCGTCTTTGAGATCTCCCAGAAACCTAGTGCACAGCCTGGCTACAGGTCACCACTTAAGAAAGAGAAAGGTGGGTGCGGTAGCCCAGGCATGTGGTTCCAGCACTTGGGAGGTGGAGGCAGGAGCATCAGGAGTTTGTAGCCAGTCTGGGTTAAATGAGGCTATGTCTCAAAAGAAAGAAAAAGAAAGGTAAAACGAATAAGAGGAGAAAAAAAAGAAAGAGAGAGGAAGGAATGGGGGAAGGAACCAGTTTGATAATGATTTTGATGCAGTTCTGGTGCGTGGAGTGGTCTCAGGGCATGGGAACGGTGCTTATTAGGTCTGTCCTCTGGTCTAAGGCACCCCTTAGAGAGCACGGAAGGACTGGGAGTCCTCACTGATCCAATTGATGGCTAGAAAGAGCAAGTCCATGAAAGCACAAATATTCACCAAGGGCCCTCCCATGGGTTCCGGAGGAGCAGGTGCCCTGTCAGATGTTCAGGGTGAATCTCACAAGAATATAAGCTCCACTCAGCAAGAGACACATTTTTGACTCCTATAGCTACTTCTTGGAGGAACAGGGACTCCACATAGACCCTAAGGTACTTTGTCCCACCTTGGGTCACCTCAGCCTCACAGGAAGTTGAGGTCTCTATGTTTCTAGTGTTTGTGACCTGAAAGAGCAACATGGACTGTTTGCAACTCTGTTCTCCAGCCCTGAGCTAACCCTCTGCGTTTGTGTGCATCTGCAGGTCTTCCTAGCCCTGGACTGTCGCCCTCCTGTGGGAAGAAACCCTGCAGCCCCGGGAGCAGGTGCTCGCTCGATAGGGCCACAGGGCAGCCCTCGTGCCACTGTGTGGAGGCATGCAGGCCCCGCTACATGCCTGTGTGCGGCTCCGACGGGAGGCTCTATGGGAACCACTGTGAGCTTCGCCGTGCAGCCTGCCTGCTGGGCCAGCGAATTGTCAGCATACGCAGCAAGGACTGCTTCCTCAAAGGTAGGAAGAGGGCTCCTTGCCCTGTGCCTTAGAGTATGTGATGGCTCTTCTGACTCTTTCAACAAAGGTGACGAAGGTGCTGGGTACACAGGTCGCAAGTGTAGAGAAAGCAAGGAGAAGGATTGGTACATTAACCCTGTAGCAGCAGAGACATTTTTAGCAATGTGTCTTCAGTCTGAGACCCACCCCCAGAGATCTCCACCCGTTTCCCACCCTTGGAGAACAGAATCTAGGGAGGTCAAACCGAACTCTTAACTGGAGTAGAGTCTGTATCCTCTAGGCACCAGACAACAGGCTATGACCCAAGTCTCCACATTGCATGTCCTTGCAAAGTGACAACGAAGACCACATGAAGCAGAGTTCCATGAGTCAGGAAGCGACACTGTACATATAAAATGACCAGATGATACCAAAAGAGTGGTCCCCAGCCGGTGGGAGAACATCCCATGCCTTGCCTGTTCAGAGAGGCTCCAAACAAGATCAGGAAACCACCAAGACAACCAAACATACAAATGGAGTCAGAGACCAGAGAACTCACTCTGTGCTGGGCTCAAGTGGGAAGAAAAGGGCAAGACAATAAGAGCCACAGGGAGGGGCTCTGTTTTGTGTGCAGCACAGTGCAGCACAGAGGTGCTCAGAGGCTTGTAAATACATGGGGGTGTGAAGGCTAGAATAGTCTTCCCACGTCACTGTGGCCTCAGTACACATAGTATGTGCCACGGCCTGCAGAGATGCTTGTAAGCCTGAAGTAAAATGGCCCTGTGCGCATTAAGTTTTCTATGCCACAGGAGCAGAACCTGGCAGATGGGCAGACCTACCTCAACTAGGGTCCCCAGGGGACACGGGATGTGGGAGAGCTGCTCTCAGATCCTGTGAGATCAGAGGTTTGCCTTGGATGGAGCAAGGAAGGTGGGAGGGGCATATGTTTGCATTGTTGGCCACCAAGGGCTGCAGAACTACCTTGTGGTGATGAGCTGGGCCTCACAGGCTCCCCGTGACTACCTCCGGCATGTGTGTGTGTGCTGCAGGACACAAGCCTAGGTTGGGTCGTCACAGTCTTAGGTGAGAAGTGCAGTTATGTGAGCCTTCACCCCCTCTGCCCCAAGCCACCAATACACAAGTAACAAATAGGCAGTTCTGGGTTGGCTGTGGTGGAGGGGGCTCTGGGAAGATACACTTACGCCTGTGACAGGAATAATCTCAGACACTTTCATGGCTGTGCTCATGACGCTAATGTTAAGGTGCTTCAAAATCATGAGGTGCATTATGCAAACGAGACCACAATGAGCGGAGGACAAATGCCTGGAAGCGCTGCCCAGCTCATGCCTGCCGCTTCCCCGGCAACTGAGCGCACTAAAACACTTGACCAGTTGCTCCAGCTTTATTGGGCGTGTTGAGTTTTATAGACTGATGTTCCATCCTCTGGTTTCCAATATCTCCCAAATTGCCGAAGAAACCTTTCCGAAGGTTTTTTATTTCCTCATTGGAGTGTGCACAGCCTCCCTTGCCATCGCTTATTCAAACAGCATTTCTCATTTCACACGAGGGAAAGAACGGCCACAAACCCTGCTGCAATGAGGGATGACAAGGGCAGCCTCCAGCAGGGCTTCGTGTTGATTGTTTATGCGCTGAATCTTTCTAATGCAGTGTACCACCGGTTCTGTGAACCCCGACCCACGCAGAACTGGTCCCCTCCAGATCCCTCTTCAATGTCTACACATTTCCCTAAATACCAGGTTACATCTGGGCTCTGGTATGTCTCTGTTGTGTGACCCTGGGTGCCTCTCTGTACTTCTCTGGTCCATCCTCCCCTTCAGCTATAACATGGGTCTAGTGGCCATCACTATCTGCTCTAGCTATGCAAAGTGAGGGAAAAACAAAAGATCATATGGCACGGGACCTGGCCCATTGCATCTGATAGGAACCATCATTGCTTCTTCTCAGCTAATGTGGCCACAGACATAGAGCATAGAGATGCCCAAACTGAAGGGAACACAGAGACAGGGACAGAAGTCCCTGGGATGCTCTTAGGGGACTTTCTGAACCCAAATAGCTTAATGGTGGCTAGAGACTGGGTATAGGAGGTACCGAGTGCCAAGCACTGATGTGGTCATGGTGTGCCTACCTAGAACCAGGACTTCTCTACCCTTGATCCTTAGGTCTGGACTTCTTGGAAAGTCCTTTAACACAGTTGTTCTCGACCTTCCCAATGCTGCGACCCTTTAATACAGTTCCTTGTGTTGTGGTGACCCCCAACCATAAAATTATTTCCTTGCTACTCCATAACAGTAAGTTTGCTACTTACTTTTGGAGATAGAGGCTTGCCAAACGACAGGTTGAGAACCACTGCTTTAAGACCTCATGCAAGCGTTGGCTCCAGTCATGGCAGGCAGGAAGGCCCAATCTCCTCCTCTAACATTCCTCTAGGGTGTGTCTAGCAAACTAGAAGGACCCAGGCACCGATTAACAAGGACTAACAGGGGTAGAGGACAGATCACCCTGAGCAAGGAACTTCCCCCCCAGAGCCGTGGCTCCAATAGAAAGCCAAAGGCAGAGGCTTGAGGGATGATGGCTAAGGAGAGTGTGCAGGACCATGTCATGTGCTGTCTCCACCTCACAATGGCCGCAGTCTGTTTAATAGCAGCTTGATCTCTGTGGGTGACAGTTTGTCATTCATCCCAAATTTCCATGAAGTTATTAACACAGGAAATTTTAAAACACTTTTTTTCCCACGAAAATACAAATTCTAAAATCGTCTGTCTTCTGTTCTCCCAGCGAACATGTGATGCCACTCTCTAGGAGTGCACCTGTCCCCAGAAGCCTATATGTGGACGCTTGTAATGAGGCCAGGCTGCCAATTAAGTGGGAGAACTGTAGCAGATTACAATGGACCAAGGCACCATGTCTACAGCCCCTGAAGGAAAAGCTTCTGCCAAGGGCTGGCTGGCGACACGGGGCCTCTCCACACAGTGTGAGAGAAGAGTCAGAATTCTAAACCCCCTGTTTGTAAGAAAACTTCTGGTATCAATCAATCCCAGATGCTATGGTGACAGAATTCAAAGTGTCTTTTAGGGATCATTGGTCTGCATGAAAAAATCAGACTAAACTTGGGTGGCTTCTACCCAAATTTGTGGCTTTAATCCCAGGTCTCCTGGGCCAGAAGCTGGGCATCTCTTGTTCTATGTCAGGAGCAAGGAGAGGTGGGGGAAGGATTGTTTGTGTATGCTTTCCCTCAACTCCAAATACCACCAAGATAATGCACCCAAGATAGTGGACAGGACTCACTGCCTGGCTTCATGCAGAATTCATGTTTGAAGGCATCTTGTCACACACTCCTGCGCATTAGTTTTCACTCTAGAAGTTTTTTTTTTTCTGACTTGGTTTTAAAGCCACACTCTCTCTCCTGTGAGCTTGCCTTCCAAGCAATCCCTCATCACGGTAGAGTCGTGTTATTTGGCTGATCTGATGGCATAGTTCGGAAGGATGCCAAACAAACCTTGAAATTATGGAAGCACAGAAAGAAAAGGTGGTTCAAGTTTGTCTTAAGTGAACCCTTCAACTTCCTCAGCCTGCTGTGTTTGCAGATGTTCTTTAGGTGGCTCCGCATCCAGAGGCCTGCAGCTGTGCTAGTGACATCCAAGAAGGTAATTTCCACTTAACATTTACCAAAAAAGGAGCAGGCCACATGCTCGCTAGATTTTTCTATCCTTTTCCAAAGACTTACACTTCTAAAATTCTAGGCATGTGTGCATCTGGGTCTGTGGGTTATGTATGTGAGTGTGAACATGCTCAAAGAGGCCAGAGCAAGGTTTCAGATCCCATGGAGCTAGCGTTACAGGCACCTGGGGACCTCCAGATGTAAACACTGAGAACTAAACTCCCATCATCTGCAAGAGCAGCAAGTGCTCTTAACTTCAGCGTCTCGCTCTGGCACACTGGCTTTTTTTTTTTAATCTTAAGTGTTGGTGAACAGCCAGGAAGACTCAATTCTTTGTTCGCACCTTAATAAAGCAAGTCTTGATACCAGAGAACCCTCTTTTCCTTCTCCCTCTCTTTTCATCTTACTGTTTATTATATTAGTATAAGATGCTGTTACTTGCATCTTGGTGCCTTCAGAACTTAAGTTAGGTTCCACACCTTCCCAGGGCCATTTCTATACTTCTACAAGTCTCTCCTGTCCTGCCAGGGAAAGTTACTCTCATCCCAGACTGTGCCAACCACACGAGACTCTAGTCGCCAAGATGTGTGAGATCTTGCTGCTGCCTTGGTGACAGAATGGGGTGTGGTTAAAGTCTGCCAGATGAGCAACCCCTCTAGCTAAGAAGCTCTCTAACAAGGAAGACTTAGACCTGAAGAAAGAAGGGGGGAGGTTCAGGATTCTGGGGCTCAGTGTATTTCTATGCCTCCTTGGACTAGGACTCTGAAGTTGGCCTCATCTGTAAAGTGGCTATGATAACAGTACCTCTTTCCTGCCGTGGGGTGTTGTGAGAACAAAATGGGCCTCCGTGACTGCTCTGACTTAACACTTCTAAGGGGTATTGAGGGCCTCGGATGATTGTGATGTCATTGCAAACAGCGGGCCACATTCAAGGGACAGGTGTAAGCCATTATACAACCCCCCCCTTCTCTCCTTCCATGACTGGGATGACTCTTGATCATCTGCTTGACTGGACTGAGAGATGCCTATGAGATTGGTAAGCTGTTCAGTGAGTACGTCTTTGAGGACATTCTCCAGATTAGCCAGACACGGTGGCACAAGCTTGTCCTCCCAGCACTGGGGCAACTGAGGCAGGAATGTCAAAAATTCAAAGTGAACCTGAACCACATGGTGATGAGAGAGAGAGAGAGACAGAAGGAGAGAGACAGACAGAGAGAGAAAGAGAGATTAGCCTGGGGTTGTGAAGGCTTGGGATTCCGACTGAATTAATCATGAAACAGTAGCATTTTTTGAGGTATTACAGAAGCAGAAGAACCAGGCGATGGGGTGTGTCCTACAGAACTTTCCCCCCACATATCCCCTCTCAGCTTCCCAGCAAACACGGGTAAAAACCTTCCACACCAGACTTTCCCACTATTGTCGTGTCTGCCCAAATGTGTGAAGCCACGTGACCATGTGCTAGGCCTTCCTTCTTTGAGATTGTCCTCTCAAGTACCCTTGAGCCCAGCTACACAAAACTACAGCAGCAATGCTGGACAAGAGTCAAAAAGGTGAAGGCTGCTGGATCTTCCTTTGAGTTAGAAGAGACAAGATGGGCCCTCCCTGTTTCTTTAGGAATTTTTAGGAAATCTTGAGGAACTTGACCTCCTTCAAATGACTCCTTCTATAAAAGGAGATGAGTCACTGGAGTTTACTAACCGATTAGCAAGAAGCAAGAGAACCTGACTCCCAGCAAGGAAGCGGTTCCTGGAGTGTACAAAGCGGTTTGGGGGATGCTAGTAGAATCCGAGGGAGAGATTCATCTGTCAGACCGGAAGGAGAGCAAGCGCTCAGGAGCATGCTTGGCAGAGGAGACGAGGAGGTGGATAGAGGGGCTGCCAGATAGAAACAGTGGGGAAGGATTTGGAGGGGTGTAAAAAAGATCAAGTGTCTAAACTTTGGGTTCTGGGGAGGGGTGGAGCTTAGTTAAGGGCCAAGCAGAGCAGTGTGAACTCAACTGACTCCGTGGGGGGGGGGAACAGCTGGAACGAAGGTCAGCTCCAGTCCTAGCATCGCACTCTCTCATCCTACAGCTTCTCTAGCCAGAGACACCAAGGCCTCAAGGATAGAGAGGCATCTATGGGCAGTCTCTTTTTGGAGTACTCCCCACTCCATGGATCTGGCCAGCATCCATGCAGAAAACTAAAGATTGGCTGAACTGAAAATTAATCTACATCCCAGCATAAACATGCATCCCCATCTCAACCCCCTTGGAGTACATTTATCCCACTTGTAGAATCTGCTTCCAGAGTAGAGAAGAAAATGACTTCAAACCAACGTATATGCTCTTTGAATATTTCCCCTTGGATTTCAGCAAGAAATGTCTTGGTAGGAGCCCCCTGCAAATTCACAAGAACCCTGTCAGTTCAGCATGTGTGGTGTGCTCCACAGAACAGCTGCATTCTGAATGAATTAATTACAATCCAGTAATTAAAAATTGCTAATAAGGTATTGAGCTGAGAAAGTCTTGCACTGCATTGATTTCATGCACAGAAACGAGTCACGGCCTCTGAGCCTCCCCACCTCCGCCATTGTTCCCTGCTGTCTTCAGGCACCCCTCCTGCTTGTCTCTACACACTCCCCTTTCTGTCTAAAGTCCTCAGTGTGTTGGCCACTGTCAGGTTCCCCCTCTAATCCTAAAGTCAAAAGGAAAGGTTTTGCATTGGATCCCTCAGAAACCATGTAATCTCTCTCTATCCCTTTCTGCCACAGCCATTGAATTACTTAAGGTTGCCCATAGAGGGCCATGGCAATGGCTGAGGGTTTAAGAGTATTCTTTGAACAGCCATGGGAAACTGAGTTTAGAATCCAGCAACCACGTTACACGCTGAGTGTGATCTTGAGATCCCCTGAAGCCCCAGTGCTGTGGGGACCTGAAGACCACTGGATGTTGTTGGCTGCCAGCCTAGTCAATAAAAGCAAGCTCCAATTAAGGAGAGAACTTGTCCTAAAGGAATAAGGTAGAGAGAGATGGGGGGTTCCCAACACCCTCCCTCCACTGACCTCTGTGCCTTGTTCACATGCGTACATATCCCATACACACATAAATGCATAAAGATCATTCACACAGACTAATAAATGGTAGATAAATACATGATGGATTGATATGATATGATATGATATGATATGATATGATATGATATATGCAGGACCAGGACTTTGCTGAGTGAACTCCAAGCTAGCTAGCTTGATAGGAGAAGTTCTGCAAAGCCCAGAATTCCCTCCATGATAAGTTCTTGCCAGTGCCTAGCTCCCTTCCATAGTGACCGTCCTTACAAATGCAGATGTCTGCTTTATTTTTCTCTGCCTAGCTGACTGGAGATGTTCTACTAATTTTTTTTGGCTGAATCCACACACTAGTGACTATTCAACATACAGCCTCTTTGAGGATCCCAAGGTACAGAACAGGAACCCCTTAGAAGACCTCTCAGCAAAGAGTAGATGGATCCAGCCCAGCAGATCCATCTGGTATTAAAGGTACAAGCCTTTAATCCCAGTACTTGGGAGGCAGAGGCAGGTGGCTCTTTGAGTTCAAGGCCAGTCTGGTCTACAGAGCGAGTTCCAGGACAGTTAGGGCTACACAATAAACCCTCTCTCAAAAAATAAAACAGACAAACAGAAAAAATTAGATGGATCCATAAGAAGGACCTTGTTCAAAAGCCTTGTGGGTTCCCTGGGACAGGAGAGTGTCCTGCCTTGGATCTAGAAAGCCCCCATAGACTCATGGTTTACATCTTTGCTCCCCAGCTCCTGGCACCATTTGAGAAGAAAAGCTTAAGAAGGAACTGTTAGGACATGGGACCCAGCTTGTAGAAGTGGCTCACTAGAGGCAGACCTTGAAGATTATACCCAGCCCCTGGGTCCTGCCTTGCTCTTGATTCCTGGTTAACAACCTCTACCATATACTCCCATTGCTGTGAACGCCATCATGTCTTCCCCTGTGATGATGGACTGAGACACGCCCTCTCCCCCCTAAAAAGTCATGAGCCAAGGCAAAACTTCCTCCCCTAAGTTTTTCTTGTGTAATATTTTGTCATAGAAAGCCAACAAAGCATTGCAGAAAGAGGAGGGAGGAAGAAGGAGCACCGTGAAGGGACAGACAGACATGGAGCCCTCCTCTTACAGCTGACTCTCCAGGAGGCTGCTCAGGGAAAGGCCTGTGTGGAGAGAAAAGGGACTGTCCACTCCAGCAGCTCAGACACTTCAGAGCTGAGCTGGCCCCCGCACCTGGGAGGTTCAGATGATCACTCCAAGTCAAATGTTAAATTACTAGAGCAAGAAGAAGTTGATTTGGGACTTCCTTAAGGCTCCCCCCTACTGTGCCTTCAATTACATCAAGGTCCCTGTGCAGCAGTCACTAAATGGCACTGCACATCCAGTCTCTGTGCTCGAGCAGTTCATCTAATTATGTGTGTGACAAGCTCAGCAGCTGTCAGAGCAGCCCCAACTCAGATGTGTTGACTCTGTCCCCGCTGCAGTGTGTGTCTGCTTACTCAGATCCCAGGGCAGATGTCCTCCCGCTCCTGTAAATGTGTGCTCCTTTGGGTTTTCTGCTGTGCGGTAACTTGAGGAGCTGGAGGGCTCATGGGGGAGAGGGGATAGAAGTTGGGCAAGAAGCCTGGTGGCCAGACTGCTCCTGATTCCTGGTTCTTATGCCCTTGCCTCCAGTCTCCAGGGATGACAGATGTGCCCAACCCCTCTATGCCTACTTTTCTGCTCAGGAAAGCAATGTTGAAGCCTTGTCCTTCTCTAAAGAGAAGAGAAACACAGAACTGTGTCCAGTAACTGAAATGAGTAAGGCCCCTGCAGCGACCCAAGGAAGCACAGTTGGAGTCAGTCAGCAGGGGCCCTGGTGGAGTGAGCTCTGCTATAATCACCACACCACTGTATATAGCCAAATATGGAGTCTGAGCTGTACTCTCCACTCGCCCAGAGGTGAGGGAGGCCTCACGCCTTGGGCCTCATGGATCAGTGGTTCATTGTCAGGCAAAAACTATTCCAGCTCCCAGATGCCCTGGGAGAGCCAGGTCCAGGACAGAGAGTTCTGTAGGTGTCAAGGGAAAGAGTGCTCAGCTGCGCCTGCCCCTCTTAGGCATCACCTCTCCTCAGGAACCCTGCCTGCCCTCTGCTTTTCTTCACCAACTCCATTCCACTCTGATGCAGCCCCACCCCTCAGTAATGGAGGCAACTGAGTGGAAATGGCTTTCAAAAGCCTCCTGCTAAATGAAAGGAGCAAAATCACTTTATCTGCAGGTAATTAAAGCAGCCAGTTGCAATGCACTCTGTCCACTTCCTTTTACAGGCAGGTGTTTCTCTGTGTCGCTAGAAAGGAGCTCCTCCAGGAGCCGCCAGTCAGCTCCCTTTACCTCTCTTCCTAGGAGAACTTCCATTTCCTCTTCTACTGCCTGTTCTCAGTCTACCCTCACTTCTTAAGATGGCTAAGATGGGGCCTGAATATCTGGTCCTCAGTGGTCCAGCAGATGCTTCTTGGGTGTGGGCCAATGCCTCCTTTACTCTTACTCACCCTGTCTTACTAAACTGGTACTCACGAGTTCACATCACATATTCTCTCTCTCTCTCTCTCTCTCTCTCTCTCTCTCTCTCTCTCTCTCTCTGTGTGTGTGTGTGTGTGTGTGTGTGTGTGTGTGTGTGTGTGTGTTTCTGTCTGTCTGTCTGTCTCTCTTTCCCCCCTCTATGTGTCTCCCTCTCTCTTTCCCTCTCTCTCGTCTCCTCCCTCCTTCCTTCCTTCCCCAGTTCTCTCCTTCCTCTCACATCCCTGTTTCTCAGATGCTATATAGTTCACTCTAATACAGTGATGGGGTCCATATTTCCTTTGTTGAGGGCATTGGCAGAGATCTTCAAGTCTATGTAGGCCATTTAACTCCACCTGATACAGTGATAATACTCACACAGACCCAGGTTTCTTTGTCCCCCCCCCATAGCTTTCCCAGCGCTCTAAGAAACCCTAGAACAGGGGCCTCTGAGCCGTGACAGCCTGATGTCAGGAACTTTCCTGATAGGTAGATAAGGATCAAGAAGGAAGGGCCAAGAAATTTTTTTTAAATTTATGTGTGTCTGTGTGTGAGTGCTTAGTCTGTGTTTGCACCACAAGGATGCAGTACCTGTGGGGGTCAGAAGAGGGTGTTGGAGCCCCTAGTGCCTGAGTAGCTGTGAACCCACTCAATGTGGATGCTGAGAACCAAGCGTGGGTCATCAGCAAGAGCAGCAAGTACTCTTAACCGCTCCCACCACCTGCCCTGGAGAATGCGACAAAGAGAAAGCCATGGTCCTCAAGACTTAAGGGGAGTATGTGGCTGCCAAAAACGAGAAGCTGTCTAAATAATTGTTCCAAATGTAATTAACAAGAATTGCAAAGGGAAAATTATGAAGTTAAGTGCACTTCATTCCTCTCTCTGGCTGTGCTAGTTAGTGTTTTGTCAACTTGAAACAAACCAGGGTCATCTGGAACGAGGGAGCCTCCGCCAGGAAAACGCCTTCAACATATTGACCTGTAGGCATTGTCTGTATTAATGATTGATGTGGGAGGGGTCAACCCTCTGTGAGTGGCTCCAGGAGCGGTGGACCTGGGTTTTATAAGAAAGCAGACTGAGAAAGCCATGGGAAATAGACCAGTAAGCATCACGCCTTCATGTCCTCTGCTTCAATTCCTGCCTCTGGGTTCCTGCTTTGACTTCTTGCCCTGACTTCCCTTCATGACGGACCATAAACTGCAAGATGTAATAAACCTTTTCCTCCCCAAGCTGACATCTATCACAGCAATAGAAAACAAACTTAGACACTTGGGTAGGGGAATTTCAACAGATTCTGTACAATGTTTTTAGACAAGGTCTTGCTGTATAACCTGGGCTGGCCTCACATTCCCTCCTCCTGCCACAGCCTCTCAAGTGATGTGATCTCTTACTCAGGCCACCACACCAGGCCAAATCATATACATACATACTTCTTAACTAAGAATACTGGATGGTGCACATGAGCCAAACGAGGCAGTTTTCCATTCCCTCTGTCCTAGTAGCCCAGAATAAACCCAGTGCTGGCTCCAACAAGCATCCTTGATTATCCCAGTTGCTTACAGGAAACCCTACCTCCTTGCCTCTGGTGGTGTGTCCAGACAACACGGCTAGGCTTGGCCTCTGACTGAGGTTTTCTCCACAAAGATCAGGTCTTCCATCCTTCATCCCCTTTGTTCCCCAGGAATCGTACTGAAGGTGATGGTAAAGTGGAGGAAAAGCCTCGTGATGACACACAGGCTCTGCTGTCAACTGGATTAGATTTAGAATCCCCTAGGAGACACACCTCTGCATGTGTCTACAGTGATGTTTCCAGAGGCATGCAACTTGAGAAAGAAGACACTCTGAATATGAGCAGCATCCATGCATCAAGTCCTGAGCCAAATAAAAAGGGGCAAAGAGAAGGCAAGGTGAATGCCAGGATTCCTCCCATCTCCTCTCCTCTCCTCTCCTCCTCTCCTCTTCTCCCTTCTCCTCCCCTCTCCTCTCCTCTTCTTTCTCTCTCCCTCTCTCTGTCCTTACTGACTGAGGGTGCAGTATCTCTTGTCCCTTGCCATCCATTCCCCTCCAAGACAGTGTATCTCCTCAACCTATAAACCAAAACAAGCCCACCCTTCCTGACTGTATCTGTCATAGAGAGAAAAGTAACTAACAAGGGTTGTGGTGTGTCTTCCTTAGGGCACAATGTACAATAAGCACATGACACAATGCCCATGAGGTGCAGGAACAAGTTGGATGGCCAGCACTGTTGGCTGTAAAGTTCCCCCAGAAACTGCAGCTAATCGCTGAGAGAAATGTGTAAGAGCCTCGCTTTGCTGGGGAGAGGTGGGGGGCAAAGTGTTGCACTGCTCAGAGTTGGAAGTGGAGGGTGAGCCCTCAAGAGAGCGGAAACCAATATGGAACAAAAACCATATGCAGAAGTGAACAGGGGCCAATGCAGCGGGTGTCATCATCACCTCCACCACTCATTGAGTACCTGCCAGGCTCCCGGCTACTCACTGGCGGATGCTTTCTGGGCATCATCTCATGACCTTCTCCCCCAGTTGGCATTTGGCTGAGGAGCCAAGAGAAGTCAGACTGTGAGCAGCTCTGTTTCTGAGCTGGCAGATGACTGGAATACTGGGATGTCATCTGTCCTGTGCATCGGACAGAAGAGAGGACCGCCCTGCCCCTCAGGAGGTGCACACAATAAGTGACCAGGATGAACAGGTGGAAACCTCTCAGACAGACTCCCTAAGCAGTCATGGTGTTCCTCCGCCACCAAGCCAAACACTTGGGACTTGTCCAGCATAAACCTGAACACAGTCACCCCTGAAAGGGACAGGAAAGAAGTTTGGGCTTCCACAGACATTCAACGTTGCCATATTCAGTCTTCAAAATGGAACTAATCACATTTATTCTCTGGCCCCGAGTGGCTGTCTCCACGTGGATATCACCACCACAGTGAGCACATTACAGAGAAAAGGGTCCCCACTGATGCCAAGCAAGAAAGGCATGGATGCGGTGAGCAGGTTTTGCCCCTCCAGGAAGATGGGCACCCACCCACATTTCTCAGTGGCTTCTCTCTGACTCTTTCTGCTAGCCTTCCCATCCCTGCTAGCCTTCCCATCCCTGCTAGCCTTCCCATCCCTGCTAGCCTTCCCATCCCTGCTAGGTTTTAATTGCGAGGTCTTGTTTAAGTGCCAGACTTACCTCCATAAACTCTTCCCTGCCTGCCAGTTGTAAAGACACAAACTGCATTTTAAAAAGTTTCTCTGGGCAAGAAACTGTGGTTCTAGAGAAGACTTCAGAACAACAGGATAGGAAAGACAAGTTCAGCCCTGGTCAACATGGACTCCCTCCTGTGCCTCGAAAGCCCAGGTTCTAATGCACAGGAACCATTGACAGGAAGCAGGGACACACCTGACCATGCCCATCTAGAATACTGGGAAGAAATATCTAGAAGAGAAGGTCCTACCAGGCTTTTTTGGGGTCCAGTCTGCAGGGACTTCACTGACTGATTAGAATTACCCAAATTGTAGCGAATTATTGTCATTTTTACACTTGTTCCTTTTGTAAGAAACTAGACATTGGATGGTCATAGAGGGCAGGGTTTAGAGGCCCAAGTTCAATGCCAGGTCCAGCACTAAACAACTTATTTCCTTCATTTAGTTTACTCTTCAGGATGAGGACTTCCATTGTGCCAACTTGGCAGATGAAGGCATGAAGGGCACACTGGCCCTCTGGCAGGGGTACTCACATGCCATGCCCTTTGCTGCCTCAGAAGAGGCTCAGCCTGAGTGTGATTCCTCACCCACTGCCACTCAGAGTACTGGGTTCATCTCATCCCCCTCCTCACCTTGGAAAACCCTGCCCTCCAGTACACAGACATCCACAGGAGACTGGAAAAGCAGTGGATTCCAGACATCCCCAGCAAGCCAGACAGGCGCTTTCTGCCAACAGCTGCCTGATCGCTATAGTTCTTCCAAACAATAACTATTTGAAGTTGCCTTTAAACATTTAAACAAGGGGCTAGAGAAATGGCTCTCACAGTTCCCAGCACCCATGTCAGGCAGCTCACAACCTTCTTTTAACTCTGCATCCAGGGATATCTGATACCTCTGGTCTCCACAGTCATCTGCACATATGGGCACATGCCCGCACACAAATACACACATGAACGTAATTAAGACTTAAGTACAAAACACCCACAGTGTAAGATGCAAATCTCTGGGGAGAAAGCTCAGAGGAAAATCAGAGTGGCAAGAATGACAGAGGGGAGCAGGCAAAGAGCAGAGGACGCCTTGGGTGCTAACACCTGCTTGCCCCAGATGCCCGGGGCTAGTGCAAGCAAGCGCATGCTCAGAGACACTGGGATTCCAGTCTTGAATCCCTGGTCTGAGAGACTGCCATGAGTGAAGGATAAGGAGCAGCAGTTACTCCTGGAGGCCAGTGAGGAAGGCTAAACAAAGCAGTGATCAATTAACAAAGCAAATGTTTGAGATGACCTCTTAGCAATGAGATGGCTCATGTCTCCCCTCAGGGCTCCCAAGGCCATCGGTCAGACAAGGAGATACATGAATTAAGTTAATTGGAGAAAAACTCCTTCCAGGGAAGTGGCCACTGGCTTGGCTTTTAATGGGATAAAGGTTTTGATCTGACCAGAGTTTTTGCCTGACCCAAGAAAGGACACAGCTCTTCTCTCACCCACTCCACCCTGCCCCTGCCTCTGACACTCTGTCTGGAAGTTTGTATCCCTGAGACTCTTAGGGCCAAAGGTCTGGGCATCTGTGACCCAGGAGTTTAGGGTGCGAGAGCCCTGCAAACACCTTCCAGAGTAGATGCCACTCCCGTCCAGGTACCCAAATGGGTTCCACCTGTCTCAAACCCACCAGGTTCTGGTCTCTGCTGTAACTGTGGAGGAGTGTGATGGGGGACCATGGGGAAGCTGTGTCTGGAAGATGTCCAAAGGACAGGGTTGGGCAACAGGAGTTGGGCTGGGTTGGCCATGCCAATGGAGACATTTCATCTCATCTGAATGAAAACCACTCAGACATGGAGGACCTGCTTCAGCCAAAGTAGGCACCAGAGAGCAAAGCCTATGGAATGTCCATCCTTCATTTGAACCACCAGCCATCCCATGCTCTCACTCCCTTGTTTCCCCTCCCCCATTGCCTTCCTTCCAGCTTCAGTGAAGCTGATGACCAACAGGTTGTAGGACGTTGTATAGGTGTCTGCCCTTTACATAGCTCCAACTCGCTCAACAGTTATTAAATCCCTGTTAACAGGAAGCCACCAGTTGATCTACCCAGTGGACTCACATCCCCAGCTGGCACAGTAATATGCCTCTGCCCCCCCCAACATTTATCTCTTTGGGGCTTGGAGTGAGACTGACTGGGACAAACATAGAACCCATGGGATGTAATGATTGCTCGTTTCTCTGGGAGATTGCAACCTAACTGGTAACAGGATGCCCCATGATCTAGGTGATGGGTGTGGGTCCCAGCTCTCTCCTGCCATTTTACAGAGGTCCATGTAGAGGTGGGGGAACCAGGCTCCTAGTGGGGTCTGATGAGAAGTAGTGCTATTGGCTATTATATAATATAATAGTCTGTGTTGGCAATTATCCAAGTTTGGTTCCATGGAGCATGTGGGTTTCCTGCAGCTCAGATGCCAATGGGTCCAGTCACCACAGGAGCCATATTACCGCTTGAATCACACCCAGAATTTAAGGGGTTGTCTGAACCTCTTGACGTCTCTCATCCTTCACCTTGATAGTCCTCCTTGAGTGTGAAGGGATCAACAGGCCTGGTGTGGGTGTATTGAACCTAGGTGGCTATACTATCAACCTTGATGGCCATGAGTGTGCTTAGCAGGATGGCTTATGGTCCCTTCCATTTGGGTTCCAGTGACCCCAGGCAGTGTCTCTTAATGTAGACCCAATCCCCCGGTCAGACCTGTGGGGTTCAAAGGAAACACCAGATTCACAGAGGGCCCTGAGCTTAAGCCAAACTTTCTTGTGTGCCCACTGGACCCTCACATAGCATCAAGGAGGTCTTGGTCATCCAATTCTGCCAGCAAATCTGCCTGGAAGTTAGGACTGATGGGAGGTGGGGTGTCAAACTTGATTTCAAATGGGGTAAGCCCCATCTGGTGGGGGAATTCCAGACCCTATACAGGAGAAAGGGAAGGAGAACCACCCAGTCCATGCCAGTCTCCAAGGTCAATTCAGTTAGGGTATCTTTCAGAGTTCTGTTCATCCTTTCTACCTGTCCTGAACTCGGGTCTATGTGCACAATGTGACTTCCAATCACTCCCTAGGAAGGTGGCTAAACTCTGATTTACCTGGGACACAAACTATGGTCCATTGTCTGACGCTATCATATTTGGAAAGCCAGGATGTCTTCAAGTAACTTCTTCGCCACCACCTATGCCATTTCATATTTGGTGGGGGAAGCCTCTGTCCACCCTGAGAAAGTATCTAGAAATACTAGCAAATACCTGTAACCGTACTTCCAGGTTTTATCTCAGTGAAATCTACTTCCCAATAGGCTCCAGGTTTCTTTCCTGTGAGTCAAGGCCCAGGGATTTTAGGGTTGGCAACAGTGTTGATGAGCTGACAGGTTTTACAGTTGGTTACAATATAATCTTTTGTTGTACATCCTTGATTTTGATTTTTGACTGTCTGAGCAAGTCCTGCATCCTCCGTGTTCCCATACAAGAGGATCAGTGGATCTTGTTGAGCAGTCTCTTTCCCAGCTGGTCAGGCAGGATAATTTTACTATCTGCAGCTCTCCACCTACCCATCCAGAAACTGAGTCTTAGGGAGGGTCTTAATCCAGACAAGATCTTCCTCAGTATAACCAGAGTTCTCAGGTAGATTAGGGGCCCCTTTCTACCAGTACATGTGCAAAGACTACATTAGTCTGGAGTGCCACCTGCCGAGTGGTTTTGACTTCCAGATTGTTTCCCCTGGGGATGGATCCAATCCCTCTCTGGTACCCTGAGCAATGGATGATGGCCAGTTTCTTGAATAACCATAGGCCTGTGAGGAAGGCCAGGATTTCATCTTTACTTTTGATGGTTTTTCCTTCCACGGTTAGCAGTCCCCTTTCTTTGTATATTGACCCATATACATGTGCTGTAGCAAAAGCATACCTGCTATCAGTGTAGATGTTAACCGTCCACCCTTGCTCCAGTTCGAGTGCCTTAGTTAGGACTATCAGCTCTGCCCGTTTGGTGAAGGTTGCAGTTGGCATTGACTCTGCCCATATTACTTCCTCTTTGATGGTGACTGCTGCCCCTGCATACCTTCTGCCATCCTGCATGAAGCTGCTGCCATCAGTATACCAGGTAACTTCCACACTGGGCAATGGGTGTCCCGCAAGTCTGGCCTAATGCTGTGTGTCTGGTCCAGGATCCTGAAACAGTCATGCGATGGTGCCTTCAGGTCAGGGCAGCAGAGTAGCCGGGTTCAGAGCTGAGGGCACTGGAAAATTATTCTGGCAGGGTCCAGCAACAGAGTCTGATAGTGGGTCATTCTGGCATTGCTCAGCCACCAATCGGGGTTGCTTGAGAACTCCCTCAAGTGCACAGTGGGGGTGGTTATGGTAAGACTTTGTCCCAAGATCAGCTTGTCAGCAGCCTTGACCAGTAGGGCCAAGGCTGCTATTATGTGGAAGCACAGGAGCATCCAGTCGCCACAGGGTCCAGCTTCTTTGACAGGTAGGCTTTGTGCCGTTGCCAGGGGCCAAGTGTTTGGGTCAGGACTCCCTTCGCTATCCCTTTGTTTCCATCTACATATAGGTGAAATGGTTTGGTCACATCTGGAAGACCCAGTGCTGGGGCCAAGAGCAGGCTTGGTTTGAGTTTAGCGAAGGTCAACTGGTGGTCCTTATCCAGATGAAATCCTGCTCTTTTGGGGGGCCTCATATAAGGGCTTGGCCAGTTCTGCAAAGGCTGGAATCCACAGGCAACAGAAACCTGCAGAGCCTAAGAACTCTCTCCCCTGCCTGGCGGTAGTAGGTGTTGGGATCTTAAGTGGGATCTTAAGGCATCAGAGAGCCACTGCTGCCCTTCCTTTAACATGTACCTCAGGTATGTAACCTGCTGCTTGCACATTTGGGCTTTCTTGGCTGAAGCCCAGTACCCTAGTTCTCCCAGAGTTCTCAGCAGCCGCTCAATCCCAGTCAGGCAAGTTTCTCAGTCTGTGGCCGTAATCAGTAGGTCATCAACATACTGCAACAAACTGATATCTGGTTTCTGTGCCAGGTACTCACTCAGGTCCTCATGCAAAGCTTCATCAAAGATGGCGGGGGAGCGTTTTAATCCTCGTGGTAGTCTGGTCTGATGGGGAAAAAGCCATTAGCCAATCAGTTCAAGTTGGGTTGTGGCTACTTGGACCCCAGGTAGAAAATCGAGAGAACACAGGTGTGCTCTCTCTCCATGCGGCGTCCGCCGGATGGATAGGACTTCGGGCCTCTGGACCTCCCACCCTTGCAGCGTGAGTTTCCCCCCTTTTCATTCATTAAACATACCCGTTCCTATTGAGCTGGCTTGGTTATTTATTTGTGCCGACCTAATACATCTACACTGGTCCATGTCAGCTGGCTGCTGATTCTAATCTCTGGATCATGCCATTCGAAGGTGAAGTACTGTTGACTCTTGGGGGCCAGAGGCAGACTGAAAAATGTATCTTTTAGGTCCAGGACAATATACCATTGCTGGTCCAGGTGCATTGAGCTGAGTAGGGTATATGGCTTAGGCACCCTGGGATATATGCCAATCACCTTCTTGTTGACCTCCCGCAAGTCCTCTTCTGTAATCATTGGTATGAGGCTTCTTGACAGGCAGCAGGGATATGTTCCAGACCAACTGCACAGGCCTGAGGACACCCAAGTCCAGTAGCCTCCTGATGTGTGGTGTGATGCCCTTTTTGACCTCTAGGGGCATGGTATACTGGCAGACCTTGACTGTGGCTGCCCCTGGTTTAACTTCCACATAGACGTGGGTATGGGGAGGGGGATGTGGATGTGCTGCTAACCGCATTCCCCCTGCTTCAGCCCAGACAGATGGGAACTCCTGAAATCATCTCTCCAGCTGGGGGTCAGGCCCAGTGGCTACCTGATGCAGCCTGTACTCTTCAGTCAAACTACTTGTCACGGGTCCATGAATGGGTTTCCCATTCTCATTAAGCAACTTAGCTCCTCCATTAGAGAAGTGGACCTGGGCTTTCATTTTGGTCAGTAAATCACGGCCCAGCAAGGGGTATGGGCATTCTGAGATTGCCAGGAATGTGTGGGTTACCTGGCCCGCTCCTAAGTCTGCTGTTCTTCAGGTAGTCCATGAATAAGGTTTAATTCTGGTGGCACCCTGAGCCCATGTCTCTTTGTCCATCGTGGGTCCATCAGCCCCCAGTAACACTGAGTTCTGGGTTCCTGTGTCCACCATGAAGTCAATTGGTTCCCCTCCGCTCTTAGGGTTATCCTGGGCTCGGGGAGGGGGGTCAAACCCCATCTCCCCTAACCGCTATCCATATCCCGCTGGCTGAAGACCTTAGTGTTGCCTCTAACCACCCTCCGGGGACACTCTTTGGCCCAGTGTCCTTCCTCTTTACAATATGCACATTGATCTTCCCCAGCCAGGCATGCCTCTGGTTGCGCAGTAGCGGCCAGCAGCACACTAGCGAGGTGTTGGTTCTTGTGCCGTTCCTTTTTAATTTCCATTTCCTCAGCGCTATCCTTTCCATTATACACCTACTCAGCCACCACTACCAAATCCCTGAGGCTCAATAGCCTCTGTAACTTTCTCTTAATACCTGGAGCTGGCTGGTTAATAAAAGCCAGGGTGATGACAGCAGCGTTCTCCTAGGGCTCTGGATCACAGGGTGTGTTTCTCCGGAAAGCCTCCTGGAGGTGCTCCATGAATGTCACTGGGCTTTCACCTGCTCCCTGTCTTACATCATGGACCTTACTCTAATTTGTAGGCCATCTCGCGGCTGCTTTGAGATATGCCAACAGAGTCTAGCGATAGACCAGGAGGCTCCCCCGCCTTCGTCTGTGTTTTATTCCCACAGCAGGTGAATTAGGGGGAAGGATTATCTATGAGAGCCTGGTTAGCGGTGGGCTCTCCAGTGGGGCCCAGACCCAATTTCCGGGTCTCAGTCTGTATTCAGTCGCTCTCTTCTGTCATGAAGAGGACCTGCAAAAGCTGCGGACAATCATCCCAAGTGGGTTGATGGGTGAAAAGAATTGTCTCAAAGAGGCCAATCAGTTCCTTAGGGTTTTCTGAGAAGAGCACTGTGGGCTCTCGAATTGTAAAGATCGCTAGTGGCAAAGGGTCAATAGTGATGTAGCTGCTTCCTATCCTGGTCTGGGGATCTCACTGCCCTGAGGAGACATATTGTAGTCCCTGGGTTGGGGTGTCTCCTCTGCAGTGGGTCCTGTGAGCCAGTCCTCCCTCTAAAGAAACCGGGACTGGCAGAGGAAGGGCCGGCTGAATTGGCGGTGGAGCTGGTGGTGGAATAAGTGCTCCAGGGTCGGGGTGTAGGGAGGAGGGGAAATAACCTCCTCTTCTGTGGTGCCTCCTTAAAGGATCTCTGGCTTGGGAACCGAAGGGGTCTTGGTGGGCCAGTCCTCTTCAGGAGCAGCCAAGACCTTAACCTGCCTGGGCAAGAATGGTTTAATCCAGAGGAGTCCTCTACCAGGTCTCTCCAGATCACTACATAGGGCATTTGGTCAGGGTGCCCCACCCATGGCCTGAAGACAATTTCCTGTACTGCTCTTATGAGGGTCAGGTCGACGGTTCCCTCAGGACGGGAAGGGGGGGAGGACAACCAACATTGAAAGTTGGCCATTCTGACCTGCAAAAGGTGAGCAGTTTTAGACTTTTTAATCAGGACCAAGAGGTTGTGAGCCTGTGTGTTCGCATCCTTGTAATGAATCAAGAGTAAGTCTAGGGGAGAAGCAGTTGTCTGTCCCATAGCGTCCATCACAGTCAGGAACACAAATACAGACAAACTCAGACACACAGGAGATGGAGGGCACAGGAAAAAAGTTCACCCCAACAAGACTGAAAGCAAAGTGACAAATAGAAAGATGGGTTGTCATCACGCCGTGGGAGTGACCCACTTGTGCGCCCAAGCACTGTCCAAACCTGAGGCTCTCTGTCCTCAGTTAAACAGATGTAGGATTCTCATTGCCACCACTGGGATCTGGAACATCTTCCAGCCCCTTCTGATCACGGTTGTCCAGTGTGTCCACTCTTAACTGCTGTCGATCACAATTACTGACTCATACACACCACAAGAAGCAAAAAGTAAGGAAAGTGAGTGCGGACAGACAAAGAACAAAGACGCTTTACTGGCCAGTCGGAGACCCTTCGGGCCAGGGTCCATTGAGCTGTGGGGGTTCCCAGCCAAATAAAGGAAAAAGACACTTACCAACCAGTCAGAGACCCTTCAGACTGGGGTCCATGGGGTTGTGAGGGTTCCCAGACAATGCACCAAATGTTATGCCCACATCACGAGACCCCAAATAAGACCACCAAGGAGCCAGTTTCCAATGCAAACACACAAAGGTCTCTATGGACAAGCTTGAGCCTGGTCCACAACCCAACACTCCGATACAGCAGATAGAGGGAATGCAGCCCGAACTCAAGGGAGAATGAGTTTTTAAAGGAAAAATCGGCGAGCAGGGAGTTCCATGTCTTGGTGTTTCAGAATTGGGTCAGGCAGAATGGGGCAAGGTGATTTTTAAAATCCTTGGTCAGGCTACTGGTGCGAAACCACAAACTGCCCACAGGATGTCTATAAGAACATCTGGACCTTGTAAAGTTTATTGCCCTGTCTTCTGATTGGCTGTGTCTAGGGGGTTTGTTTAAATTTTGCTGCCACAGCACATTCTGTGGCTTTTTTTCTGGAATTGAGTTGAACCTCTGGTCACCAGATGTCTTAAGATGGAGAACCCTTTTTCAAAATGGAGTCTGTGAGGCTAAGCAGGTTTTCCGGGTCCTCACACTTGTTTCCGGTTTTGGGTGCTGCTCGATGCTGACGTGCCCGTATGCAGAATGCGTAAGGACTCGAACTCATCAGCAGCAACAAATGTTTATCCTTACTGTCTCTGTGCCCAGGATGGGTCAGCAGGAGCTCAGCTCATTGTCACAGCCCACTTCAACAAAGTCTGGAGCCATTGGTGTGGGGGAGGGGATTTGCTCAGCCTGGAGTTCACACAGGTTCACTGAGGTGTCTGTCTTGCTTGTGAAGCAAGTCACACTGCCAGAGCCAGCTGCCTCATTGTTGTGCCTCCATGAGGCTGTGAGGAACCCCTGAACACGTGGCCAAGGATGCTGCCCCAGAAGAATGGGAGCTGGTACTCAGGGTTGTCTAGAATCCCAATGCTTCTACTTCCAAGCTTGAGTCTGTTCCAGAAACTCTTTTGGCATCAGTTTCTCAGTCTGTGAAATGGGCCAAGTGGGCGGTGTGATAGTCAACTTCCGTTATCAACTTGATTGGATTAGAAAACCCCTAGGATTGCCGAGGTATCCCTTTGGCTGCGTCTGGAGGGGGTTGTTCTCAGAGAATGTTAACTGAGGATAGAAAACTCATGGAGTGTGGACAGCATCATTATGTGGGACTGGAGACCTAGATCTAATAAAAAGGGAGGAAGTGTGCTTCCTGGATCAAGTCATGTCCGCCGCCATGCCTCCCTTACCACAATGAACTATTTGCCTCCAAACTGAGTCACAATAAACCCTCTCGTGAGTAGCTTTTTGTCAGATAATGATCACAACACTGTGGAAAGTCCCTGATAAAGTCCCTGTATTTCTAACTTAGTTTCTAACTGTCCCTGGAGTCCCTTCCACAACGGACAAGGAATCCAAGATCAGGGCAGCAGAATGGGAGAGAGGCCTGGTCACAAACAAATCACAGGGGACTTGTCCCTAGAGACTGCCAGGATTCCCCAGGAGGCTTGTGTTGGCTCCTTTGTGGACATCAAGATTACGTGACGATGAGAACCAATGTGGAGTGATATCATGTAGCTCGGGGCACGATGCTCCTACCGCATCCAGGCTGCCTTTGAGTGCTTGCTTACACCTTCCCCGAGGTCTTGTGGGAGAGAGAACACGTGTACGAACGGAGGCATAGATCTCCATCTGACCTTGCTCCCACGTGTGAGCACATTAAAGTAATAGGTCAAGTCTTCCATCCTGCCTAGTTCCCTCCAGAGCTAAGGAAATTCTCTAGGGAGGCTGTAAATTCTGAAAACGGACTCGGAGCTAATGGATTTAAGGCTGAAACTCATTCCCTTTGTGTCATCAAAAGAAAGCAATCTCCTTACACATAGCTTTGGTACCTCTTGGCGATTACTTCCACCTTGACCTTTGTGCCCACCAGGTATCTTGAATATCCAGAAAGGAACAACGAAGCAGCCAAAGCAGAGCATACTGTCTTTTTCACACCCGAGCAACGCATCAATCATACACAAATTCCTAATCACCAAACTTCCTGACTCAGAAGCTTCAGCTGTTTATAAACAGCCACAAAATTAGTATTTTACAGACAAGAGCAAAAGACCACACTATTTTCCAAGGTTTATGCACTGGACCCAGGACTGGGTGTGGCTCAATGAGCTAGAGTGTAAAAGGTTCTGGGTTTTCCTCTGTGCCCCTTGACACCGATAATCAGAGAGGTCACAGCTCACACAGTTGTCTTGCTGAACAGAAGGAACCTGTTCTGTCTCACTCACTGTTACATTCTAGGCCTGGCCCCTAGTAACTGTCTTAGTTAGGGTTTCTCTTGCTGCGAAGAGACTCCATGACCATGGCAACTCTTATAAAGGAAAAACATTTAATTTGGGAAGCTTATAGTTTCAGAGGTTTAGTCCATTATCATCATGGCAAGACATGGATGTGTGCAGGCAGACATGGTGTTGGAGAAGGAGCTGAGAGCCCTACATCTTGACTCATAGGCAGAAGAAGTGAGCTGAGACACTGGGTTTGGACATATATGAGACCTCAAAACCCACCTGCACAGTGACACACTTCCTCCCACAAAGCCATACCTGCTCCAACAAAGCCATGTCTCCTAATAGTGCCACTCTCTATGAGCTTATGGGGGCCAGCTACATTCAAACTGCCACGGTAGTCGTGCTCTAAACACTCAGGGAGAGAAGGATGGCAGAGAAGGGACAGGGAGAGGACAGCAGTCAGTGTTCACCTCCATCCGCAGAGCAAAGCTTGATGGGGGAACCGTGAGGTGTATTAATGGGTGAGAGCATTTGACACCAAGCCTGCGGACCCGAGTTTGCACTCACGCTCTGTGGTGCTTGCATCAGTGCATGAATCCGAGTCACCCTTGCTTGGGGGGGGGCACCCTTACCTGGAGAGCACCCCAAAGCCATGCCTACCCCTACAGGCTCATCTCTACATTAGTCTGGACTTGAGAACCACTCCCCCACTCACAGTATTGAAGGTGTGAACATTGCCCACTGTCCCTCCTGACTCCTCTGGCTTCCGCTCTTGCTGGGATGTGTCTCAGCATAGCTTGCCGGTTCTGTTTTGAATGCTGTAGACGCTCTTGTCTGATTTGTTTTTATTTCCCTCGGCATCTTGTTTGGAAGATCGTCCTCTGAGAATAACTGGAGCTTGTTTATTTCTGCTGCTCTGTCTCCCCTTATAGGAACCTACCACAGTGTGTCTCTTCTTCTGCTGATAGCCAGCATTGGGGCTATTCCAAGCAATGCCACTACCTTTTTGTCCCTGCCTTGGAATGCACCCCCACAACTGCTTCTCCCGCTTGGATCTCTGTAAAGATGCTAGTTTCACCCAGCTAAATGATGTGGTCCACTTCTCTAAACTCATTGACCAATTTGCCTCGTGCACTAGTTTATTTTCTCATTACTATGGCAGAATACTTCGCAAGGGCCATTTAAGGAAAGAGAGGTTTATTCTGACTTTTGGCTTAAGGAAAACTGTCCATCCAGGTGGGGAAAGCGTGGTGGCGGAAGCATGAAATTGCTCACCTTGTGGCCTAAGTCAGGAATCAGGAAGAGGAATTGGAGCCTGACTACAACTCTCCAGGCTCTTCCCCAATGACCCACTGCCTCCCCAAGGCTCCACTTCCCAATAGTTCCATGGCCTCCAAACAGCGCCACCTGCTGGAGATTAAGTGTTCAGGCACCAGAGCCTAGGGGCTGCTGTTCACATTCAAACCTGCCATAACAGTGTGTGCAACTTCCCACACTTTATATATTTTGTTTATTTGTTTGAGACGTGAGGAGGGTCTCACTATGTGGTCCTGGATGATCTTTAAGTTGATGCATAGATCATGCTGGCCTAGAGATCTGCCTGTCTCTACCTTCCAAATCCTGGGATTAAAGGTATGTGACACCACACTTGGCCCACACTTGATATATTTAAGAACTTTGTGACCATTAAACATGTTTAATTTTTGCCGGTCTCATGTTTATGAGACCGTTCTCTCATGGCCCTTCTCATTGACACTTTCCTAGCTATAAACATCCTGTAGTTTGCTCGCTTGGCCATCCTGATTTCCTCTTCTGTGAAGTGCCTGCCTAAATATGCATTATTCCATCAAGTCAGCTTTATTATTATTGATTGATTGATCGATTGATGGCACCCTTTATATATTCTGGATACTTAAGCTATTGATTGTAATTATTGTAAGCATATTCTTCTGCTAGTAGCTTGACTATTCACTCTGTCTTGATTTCTTTTTAAGGGTAGAAATACTTCATTTTAATCGATTTGAATTTATCAGTCTGTTTCCACATGGTTAGTGCATTTTGTGACTTTCAAAATAAATGCTGCCCGGTCTCCAAGGCCCAGAATTATTCTACTTCACCTCTGCTTCACAGTTCTGCCCTTCACGCCCAGTTTTTTGACATGATAGTGTCGTTAATATCCACATACCTATCCAATTTGATCCATTAAATGTGCAGATCAGTCACTGCTACAATATCCAGAATTGGGCAGTCAGTGGCACACGCCACTTCACATGCTTTATCGCCTCCGAAAGGAAGCCACCTTCCCCGGCAGTCACTGCCTGGATGCTGTGACAATGCACCCAGCAAAAACAACAGAGGAGATTAGAGACTCGAGGCCTGAAGACAGTTTCTAGCCCTTTCCAGTGGTCATGTCTGGGGCCCAGAAGCCAGGGTGTTTGCTTGTTCGTTCATTGTCTCGCCAGATTCAGTCATTTCTCTGGAGAACGGCTCTGCCGCGCTCATGCGCCACCTTCCACGAGTGGAATCATGTTTATTTTTTAGCCTCCTTGGATTTAACTTTTGGGATGACATAGAACTGGCCCAGTTTCCTTACCTTTCAGATGAATCCCAAACCACACTGGTGCTGTTTATTTTTGAGAATCCGTCTGTTCCCAGAGATCTACATGACCCACCCTGCCCTGTGATGCAGTCTACATTTGCAAAGGGGCCCCCCTTTCTGAGCAGCCCCCCCAACCAGCAGCTCCGCAGACTTTATCTCCAGAGTTTGCACTAAGTTTCCATTTTCATCCAGCGAGCTTTTTCTTTGACAATACTGCAGATACAGCTGCCATGAGAACCCTATGCAAATCTGTAAGTTGTAGCATCGAATTGTCAAGAGTGTGCACACACATGCACATACACACATCTACCTGTTGAGAGTTTTATTTGTATTGTACTGAATTTGTGAGTCAAGATGGGGAAAACTGGCATTCTGTGACCGTGTTTTCCAGTCAATAATCATGGCATCTACCTCCATTTCTTCTAAGTCTGGATATCAGTTGACATGAACAATATGTCTGCCCTCTCCCACCATGGCTCTTTCAGAAATCTGTAATAAATATTTTCTTCTGTCGGTCTCAACTCTTTCCTCACAAGGGATCCACTCACTTTAAATCATGTCCGTGTGGGAAGAACACATTCAACTTGGAGTCTATGGCTCACCTGCACCTTTGTGAGAATCAGGCAGAGGATTCTGGGAAGCTGACTCTAATGAACCAACCACAACCAACCAGAGAGCAAGATAAGAAAGGACATTTTTGTCACACAGCAATCTGCCCTAAAGCCCCTCCAGCACTTTCTGCTCCTGGCTGCTTTCTTGTTTTCTCCAAGGCTCCAGCTGTTCTCTGTCAATGCGGAGCTAGCACAGGGTTTGCTGTTTCAATCAAGGGAGGAAATTCATGATTGGGCGGGTCTTTAAAAGTCATGGCTATTACTTCTCATTGTCGTTTTTCTGATTACAAAGGTAATTATGTATTATTTCTAGAAATTTAGGAAATACAGAAAAGCACAAAGGAGAAAATAGAAGCTATTTAGCATCAGAGGGAACTGCAGATAATAGCATAGAATGTAACTTTATAGGGTTTTTTTTCCTTTGTGTTTATACAACACACACAGGCACACTGGTTTTTCAAACTGGCACTTTACACACTGATGTCTTTATTGAAACCATAAGTTTCTTGGGCAGGGGTCTCCCCACCCAAATAGGAAATTCACCGGAGGGCTACATGGAATGCCTTCAAGAGAGATGGATGTGTCAGAACTGAAGCTGCCAGCTACAGCATGTGCGTGGCCAATGAACTCAGCTAGCCGTTTTCAGGCGGATACACAAATCTGATAGTCACCCAAGTTGCTGTCCACTTTTAAAAGGCTGGGATTCCAAATTTCCCTCCCTAGTCGAGGCCCATGTCATAGCCTGAACTTTCTAAAACGAGGGCGTGCCTCAGCCCATCTGGCTGCTAAAACACAATGTGATTGGCCAGCTACTTTAAAGTGCTTTTATTCTCATGGTTACAGAGGTGCTGGTCATCCTGATGTCTCACTCATTTGGGGCCTTCTTGCTAGAGTCAAAATGGCCACTTCTCTTTTGAGAGAGAGAGAGAGAGAGAGAGAGAGAGAGAGAGAGAGAGAGAGAGAGAGACTATGGATAAATCTCTTTTATGCCCCTTTCCTTTGTTTGGATTCTTTGAAAGTCTCTATGTGTAAACCAAGGCTGACCTTGAACTCCATATGTAGCCCAGGCTAGCCTCAAGTCCTCCTGCCTCCACCTCCTGGATGTTGAGATGACAGGTGTGTGCCACCCAGCACTGCTTCTTCTTACAAAGGCCCTGATCTCATGTGTCAAGCTGGAGGAAGGCCTGGCCAGCAAAGCAGAGGACTCGCTAAGTTCAGGCCCAGAAGCTTTGCCTAAGCCCTGTGAAATCACTTCTTCTAATTACCCTTCAGGGCAGGACAGCCTTGATGGACATGAGGGTCAAGGTTCCTTTTCCTATGGGATCTCCACGCCTTGTCCCTGGATTTGTGCTTCTGAGGAGAGCCAGCCTTCTTGGGGCCGGTGCCCAGCTCTGACTGCTGAACAAGCAGCACGTGCCCGCTCTCATTCTATAGTGGTGCTGCTCTGTGTCCGCACGTGGCTGCCCTCAAGCTGTGCCCAACAACTTGGCCGTGTTGTTATGTGAGAGCCTTTTCCTGGGAAGACACACACACATCTGCCTGCCCAAACAGGGAACCTGCCACTCACCAAAGCAATGATTGCATCAAAACTTGGTGAACTCATAAGTTTTTGCTGGGCCTGCTAACTGGCATATGGGTGAGACTTACAAAAGCAGGAACAACTCAAAAGCAGCTATTTGACAAAAAAAAAAAAAAAAAAACCACTCCAACACAGATGACAGCTCATGAAAGCTGCAGCCCTGGGCCCGTCCACACATCTTGCAGGCAGCTCGACAGGCTGGGCACTGTCGTCCCTGTGGCTCACCTACTCAGATCTTCCCCACCATGCAGCAGGTCTGTTCTGCCCCTGTCACCCTGAGGAGGAGCTCTAATGAATGGTGCAGGCTTCAGCTTCCCCAGACACATGATGCTTGCTCACCTCTTGAATCTCTTGAGTCTCCTCCTCCCTCTTGGAGGGAGAGTTTCAATTCAGAGGAAACTACCATACAGCATGTGTGCACACAGTGGGCCACCCATTCTACAGATTTTCTATCAATACTAACACAGGAGAATATTATTGTGGGTAGAGCCAGATAGTGCTTCACACTGGGAACCCTTCAGTGCAGGGTTGTGGAAGGGCCCACGGCCCCATGCTAGACAACATAGCATGCTAGGCTAGGGTCAGGGGTTCCCTAGCGGAGAGGATGAGACATAAACAGTTGCTCGACATGCAGCCGTACATCCAAACCTGTTAAGGACCTGCTTACAGGTGGGGCCCGCTCCATCCTAAGCAAAGCCATTGATTGCAGGTAGTGTTTATTCCTCCCTCTGCCTCGTGAGCACCGAGCACCGACTGGTAGAGCCCCAGCAAGAAGACAGTGTTACAGGCTGAAACTACACGCACCCTGGCCATGGAGCAGTATATTGCAGCTCCCATCCCACACTGCTCTTGTGTATACACAGTAGAGCTCATTCTCGAGACAGAGTATTGTATGATCCCATGTGGCGCCGTCACTCATAGAGCCCTCATTGTTGCTCCCAGGGTGTGGCAAGGCAATTATCACTGTAGTAGATTCTCCTAGGCCCCAAGGCTCAAAGTTAAAGGTTCCAGCCACCCCTTGGGTAGCCCCATTGGGGCAGTGGGCTGAGCACGTCAGCTCAGCTCTCAGTGGCTATGAAGCCCTGGATGTCCATTCCATTCCTCTACATGGAAAGCCAAGTTTTCAAACCAAAAATAAAAATAAAACATCTGAAGTCCTCCAGAGTCCTAAAGAGGGTAGCTGGCCATTGAATGACACAAAGGCTGTTCAGACTTTGTCCCAAGCTCCCATGAAAATGATGCTTACTGTGGCACCTGCTTTTGATGCAAGCAGGCTTCATGAGTCCCTCTGAATGTCCCTTAAAATGAGTTCAAAATGAAGCTGCATCTCTCCACAATTGCCCTTCTTGGCTTTTAACCAAGTTCCTATACACAAGCCTAGAAGTTGGGGTCCTGCTGACTCCAGAAAGTGTGTCTGGGAGGCCTGGCAGATGGTGGCCAGAAGGACTGGGTAGAGTTCAGACTGGGACCGTTCAAGAGGATGGATGCCTTTAGTGAGCACCAGCTGGTGCTGAGTGAAGCCCTCTGCTCTCTCTCCTGTCATCACAAGTTGAGGGGGACCCTGAATCACAGATGAATTCCAGGGGCTTCAAGACTAAGATGACACTGCAGCCTAGAAACTTTATCCTGTAGAAGGAGATCTTAGCTTTTCATCGCTGTAATAAAACACCATGACCAAGGCAACTTATAGAAGAAGGTGTTGAATTTAGGGTTATGATTTCACGGGATTAGAATCCATGACAGAAAGAGCTGAGCGCTTGATTCACAAACAGGATACAGAGATGGTACATTGAAAATGGTGCACCTCTTTTGAGGTCTAAAGCCCGCTCATGTAACACACCTCCTCCAAGGAGGCCACACCTCCTAATCCTTCCCAATTAGTTCTACCAACATGGGACCAAGTATGAGCCTATAGACTCATAGAATAAAAATAAGAATGGACCATTCTTATTCAAACCACCGCAGACAGGTACAAAAACATCCCCCAGCAATCTTGAAATCATGCCTGAAGCAGTCTCCTTTCTGCTGTAAGAAACGGAGAAGGTTCTTCAGAACCTCCGGCTCTCCACCTGGATGTTGGGGGAAGTGCTTGGGCAGCTCAGGAAATAGATGTTGTTCCTGCAATTGGGTGACAAGAAGGCTGATTTCAAACACCCTGCCTGTCACTGCTGTGCGCTCTCATCCCTCCCCTCTGGAAGAAGTTTCCACTATCAAAGGGTGACCCTTCCACCAGCTGGGCTGCCTGTCCAGCTGACGAATAACTGGTTTCTCTGACCTGGGAGGGGGATTATGAGCAGAGGCCACAGGGCTGCCTTGTATATTCTGGAGGGGAAACTGGCCCTTCCAGCTGCAGTAGACACTGCTGGTACCTCGATATTGTTTCAGTTTTTTTTAATGAACCTCCTGATAATGCCCAGTGATGGCTGTGGGGGTCTTCACCTATCACACGTGAGAACTAAGGTGAAGGCAGCATTTCCCTGCCTTCCAGGAGACAGTCTGTACATGAATCAACCACCATGGTCTCTATTACTCTATTTGATCTTTGCATGGTTACCGATGCCATGATCCCCAGTGAGCTCTTATGCTTTAAAGATGGGGGCAGTCCAGCTGTGGGGACACCAGCAGCTTCCTCCCTCCCAGACAGGTCCACACACAGGGCAACACTGCCCTCAGCACACTGCCCTACACTTTCCCAGCCCCAAGGCTATCTTCCCTCATGTTTTTTCTTTCCCTGGTGAAGGTGTTAGGGACACCAGTTCTGACTTTACATTTCATGAGAACCTTCTGGGGAACATCTTTGGTAGCAGATGCCGTGATGGAACGTCACATGAAAAGCAGACCTTATTGCTGGGCGCCCCAAGTAATACAAGCAATCTGAGCTTATCACCTCTCTGAAGTGTATGCCTAGCCAAGGTAGATCAGTTTCTTTCACTGCCCAGGCTGGCCCTCATAGGTATGTGGAAGTGGTATTCCCCTGAGTGCCTTTGCGGGTGCCTGCCAACACTGCCCAAGGCCACCAGGCATCCAAAGAGCCAGACCTGTTCCTGGGTTGGGGAAGCAGTCAACAGGTATTTAATATCTATATCCTAACCCAAATTGGCACCCAGTTCTGGAATCTAAGACACAGAAACTCTTGCCCTGAGCCAACTTATCATGTTAGCTAGCTCAGCAGCCCCCTCTTCCTCTGAACTCTCTGCCATCCTTTCTTGATCTCCTTACTGTGACTAAATACTTGAGAAAGCAGTGTTTAAGAGAAAACCTTTCTTAAGGTTTGCTGTTTCAAAGGCTTTGTCCATTGTGGCAGGGAAGGGAAGGATCATGGTACCCAAGAAGTGGGGTGGGGGGGATACCCACTGTCTCTAGCTTACTCCTTCCCCTATTTAGTCCATCTAGGTCAGTTCAGTTCAGTGCAACTCAGTAGCCGGTGTTGGTTCAACCTTCTGAAGTCTGACCCCGGATGGTTTATTTGAGGCATATTTAAGCACAGCACAATTTGGTGGAAAATTATCCTGGTGATAAATAACTCAGTCCTGTATTCACAATATAGGATACGTAAGTCTGCTTGGGGAACGAAGTTAGCTAAGTACAGATTAGACATGGCTACATTGAAAATCTTTAAGTCCATAAAGATAAGGTCTCCAGATTACTTGAAGATAACAAATTTGCAGTAATGGTCTGGGGAAGGATCTGGTTCTGGAAAAGTCTCTAGGCACACGGGTGGAGCAGGGGTCACCAGTTAGCTAGTTAGCACATGCGCTCCCAGCCTTCTGGATGGATAACAGGTATTGCTTGCTTTCCTTGAAGGAACAACCCTGTATGCTTAAGGGTCCAGGTTCTCCTAGTGCTTATGTGAGAGTACAGAGGCCTTCATGCCTTCTACAACAGTCAAGATGAACCATAGCACACTCCCTCCTCTCTAACCACAGGGCCACCGTGAGCCCCTTGCTCACGTCCTGGGCTATAATCCTCGCCTCAGGCTCGCCTCTTCTAAAACCATCTCATCTCACAGGCCCCATCTGGGGTTGGAGGACAAGAGAGACCAAGCCTGCAGCTCAGCCTAGGACGATGCCCTCTCTGTGCTTGTCCTTACGCTCCTCTGCCCCAAAAGCAGGGCCCTGAAGGCCCGTGAGCGCACTGACTGGTCATGTCCTGCCTTTTCTCTTCTGAGCTGGGACAGGTCCTCTCTTCCTCTGAGTGTCCCTCACTGCCCACTGCCCAGCCTCCTGACTGTGGTTTCTATCACCATTGTCCAAGCTCATTGTCCTGAGCTTCTCAACTGGGAACACAGGGTAGTTCTGGTTCCTTCTTCTGCCATGGAGAACTCAGAGTCAGGGCACAACCAGGGGTTCTGGGGCTCTGACTACATGCCCAGTACCAGCCTAAAACAAAGTGGAACAATCAGTGTAGGAGTGACCAGGAAGCTTCCAAAAAAAGGTAGGAAGATGATCTTGGCTTGGCGAAGTATGAAGGTGGCCTTATAGGCAGGGACCAGGTCACCAGCATGTCCTCAGCAACACCTGGGGCAGTCTGCTCTCTAGCTGCATCAAAACCTGACTGTCTTGACAATGTAGCTCGGTTGGCAAAGTGCTTCTCTAGCATGTACAAAGCCTTGGGTTTAATTCCCAGAACTGCACAAACACGGTACGGTGAGACATGCATGTAATCCCATCATTGGGAAAGAGACAGGGAAGTAATTTCAAGGTCCTCCTCAGCTGCAGAGTGAGCTTGATACTATTCTGGAATACTTGAAGGTCTATCTTAAAAAAAAAAATTAACTGGCCATGTCTTTATTTTTTATCACAATTTTTGTGTGTGTGTGTATGTACCCCAGTGTGTGTGTGTGTGTGTGTGTGTGTGTGTGTGTGTGTGTGTGTGTGTGTGTGAAAACCAGAAGACAACTTATGGTAGTTCCTTCTCTTCCTCTGCCATGTGGTCCCAGGGACGGAACTTGGATAATCAGTTTTGGCAGCAAGCTACTTTACCCACTTAGCCATCTCACTGGCCCTGGCCTGTGGGTTTTGCTACTAGGAATGTCTCAGCCATGGGCCTTTCCTGGGTTAACTGATCTAAGACCTGGTGATGCCAGATGACTCCATGACAGACTTGACACAGGAAAGTAAATGCTACAGGTGTATTCCCTTAATGGTGCCTATTGTTTTTTAACAAAATCTCAATCGTTTGATTTTTTTCAATAAATACTCAGGAGCCAAATGCTGGGGTGAAACCTGCTAGCTCAGAAAGGCAGAGAAAGCCCCCAGCTGACCTTCCACCTCAGCTGACATCCCAGAAGTCTCTCCCTTTTTCTACTCTGTCTCAAAACCAACTTCCTCAAACTCCATGTCCCTCCCTTCTACTTCCTGTGCACCTCTCTATCCATCCTCCTGACTTCCTCTTATTCTTTATGGTTTTTTTAAAAAAATAAACCTATGTTTACTTCCTGTCAATTGGTTGCTTGTTCTGCCTCTTGACCTATGGTTGACTTTATTTAATCCTATTTACAATACTCAAGCAGAAAGCTCTCAGATCAAAGAGCTAGGGCTGAACCACACCACAGCTAGAAACAGGTTTTTCCAGGAAATAACACAATCTTGGGGTTCACAGTGTGAGCAAATATCCTGCAACAGGTGCCAGCTGGGGTTTCTAAGCGCACACTGCCTAACAGGCTCCCACCTGTCAGGATGGGGGCTGCCCACACTGAGGGCCTAAAGACAGAAAGTAGGTCAGGGCAATGGAGAAGGCTGGCTGGGTGCCATGTCCTTGTGAGTCCAAGCTGACTTCCTGGCCTCGCTCTGTCGCACATGGTCACGGGGTTGGCCTGCCTACCTCCCCCTCTCCTTGCTGTGCGTCTGCTGGGTGTGGCATTAGACATCTCCATGTGGGTCTCAGCCAAGGTCCTGTGAGGAGCCAAGAGAGCAGAGAATCCAGGCAGCAATTAACACGGGACCATGCGCCTTCAGTGGTTAGCAGGATAACATTGCCAAGAGCAGCGGTTGCATAATGAGCTCCTTGCTTTATTATAAGGCTTGACTCCCTCAAGCCAAGTCTAAATGCCAAATGAATCCTGAACTTTGAGATATCCAAAGAGATTAACCAGGAGTGCACAGCGGGGTCTACCTTGGGTCGCTTTGGAGCTGATGATTATTAAGCAGGCCATAAGCGGGTACGGGACCTAAGCCAGCCTCTATAGCTTCATGCCTTCACCAGTGGGGGTGGTCACCTATCTTGGTTCAAGATTGACTTTTCTCACCATGAGAACTGAATCTATCTGCTGGAAAAATCCGCTTTTGCAGGAAAAAAAAATCTTCACCTGCCAACTGATCTTCACTCAGTGAAAAAGAGTAATTCCAATGGGCCAGGTAGGGGCTGGGGAGATGGCTCAGTTGATACAGCACTTGCCTTGTAAGCCTGAGGACCAGAGTCGAATCCCCAGAAGCCATGTCAAAAGGTCGGGCACAGTAGCGCGCAATACAGACAAGAAGCAGCAGAGCGAAGGGGCTCCCAGACTGAGGTGCGAGAGAGGTTGTGTGAGTGGTACCTATGGCACTTGCTCCTTCTGGTCATGATGCGTGACAATACAGTCACCCCTGAGTCAGCCCTGCCCTCAGTTCCCACTGAGGTTGGCTACTGGAAACCCAACTGCAGAAGCTGTAGAAAATTCCAGAATTGCATCATTTTAGCAGCCTGATAAAACCTCACGCCATCCTGCTGTGTCACACTCAGCGTGTGTGCCATCCCTTCCTCCCGTGGGTCTGCAGTATATATTACCCACCTGACAGTAGCAATCAGAACAGCTGCCACAGTTCGGGAGTGCTTGCACACGAGGCTCGATACACCCAGTTGCAGGCATTCACTGGGAGTGTTAGAATGCACCCACACTGGATAGCGAAGGACTACAGCATGCGTGGGTTAGTGCCAGCCAGGGAAACTCACCTGAGCCTAGATATTCAATAACTGGAAAGGGGAACAGCTGACTGACTACCAGAGCTCACCAAAGCTCTAGACTATCAGAGGTGGGGCTGGTACTGCCCGGTCTGTATGGCCCACCATAAATTATACTGTTAGTACAGACTAGGTGGCATGGCCAAGAACCTTAGGGTCAACAAAGGTAATCTTACCAGGGAGCACAGTTCAGGGCTTAACAGTCACCTCCAAGGAACCAAAGCCACAAAACACCAAATCCCTGCTGGGACAAAGCTAATGGGCTCCAGACAGGGCTAACCATACAGTATGATGGCTCCTTCAGTTCTCAGACGGTAGCATCTTGACAGGCTTGGGATTCATCCGTAACCCAGCATGGAAGCCAGCATTCCAGCTGACCTGCAGAAAGGGATGTGAGATTGCGTTTGGTTTCCATTCAGGTACATCCCTGTCACCTGTGGGATTGTTTGATTCGCGCTCTGCCGAGGATCAGAGCTGGCAGGCTCTTTAAAACTGTTAGCTTTCATTTCCTTTTCTCCATTCCTGATCTTTGATTCTAAACTCCTGCTATAGTCGGCAGTAGAAACCCCACAGTGGCTGGGACCGTTGCCTCTGTGCACTTCTGAGCATCTTTCATCCTTGAGGCGTAGGAGAGCTAAGGAGAGGAAACATGGACACGGAGCCTTGGTTCAAATGGTCCTTCATACTGCAGACTGAAACCTGGGTTGGAGGTGCTCACCGAGAAACGGGGTACTCTCTGGTGATGAAGTGGCTTTCCTAGAACATCCTCAAAAACCAGCGTCTGTACACAGGCGTAGGTGGTTTTTAAACATAAAGCAAAAAAAGCCAGCATACAAACCACAATCCCAGAGAACTTAGACAACAATGAGGACACTGAGACTTACATAGATCTAATCTACATGGTAAGTAGAAAAAGACAAGATCTCCTGAGTAAACTGGGAGCATGGGGACCTTGGGAGAGGGTTGAAGGGAGGGGAGAGGCAGGGAGGGGAGCAGAGAAAAATGTAGAGCTCAATAAAAATCAATAATAATAATAATAATAAAAACCAGGGTCTGACTGGAGCGGAATGAAAACAAAAATTTCCCAGGATGCTTTTCAAAGATTCCTTGGAAACTGAGAAGTGTGTCGTGTGGCTGTTCCCTTGTGTGTGCCTCTGGACCACGGGCAGACATTCTGAACCAAACCTTCCACACAGTTCCAGAGATAGCACCTGCAACCCTGCACGCCCTCAGAGAGGCCTGTGGACCCATCTTTATTCCACCTGTAGGGCCACCACCCAGAGCTCAGCGAGGGGACGTCTCAAAACAGACCTAGGCTCGAACCCTGCGTCCTGAAGATGGTTGCAATGTTGTAAATTTTCACGCTACCACATGCGTGAGGAACTTCCAGCTGAGTCATTTGCTAGCACTTCGACTGAATCACTACAGTGAGTCTAGATTCTAGAGGCTGGGTTTCACCTGGCATCTGTCAGCTGAGCGTGTGGGCCTCCCAGAAGAGGGTGACAGGAGGGACCTGGGAAGCAGGAAGAAGGAAGCTCTCTGTGACCAGAGAGGAGTCCCAGTTAGGGGATCCTTTTCCGGCCAACTGCGTTGTTACTTTCTGTGCACCAGCACACAATCACTGAGGACCTGCTATGTACCTGCGACTGCTCCAAGCCCTGGGGATACAGAAAGCAGATGCTGTCCACCTGCCGCCCTTTCTCTGCCCTCAACAAGCGGGATGGCCACAAAGGGGCATAAACAAGATGGTTAGGGAGATGGCAGCCAGTAGCCCAAACGTGAGGACTGGGTTAGGAACCCCAGCACCAAGTAAAAAACCAAGTGTGTGCCTGTAATATCAACATGAGTAAATCGAGCTAGGAGAATTCCTGGGGTTTGCTGGCCAGTTAGTGAGCTCCGGGTCACTAGTTCAAAAAATAAGGTAGAGACCAATCAAGGAAAATCCCCGGCCTTGACCTCTGGCCTCGCTGTGCATGAGTGCAGTTGGCATATGTACCTGCTGGCATCAAAGAGAGAGAGAAGGGAGCAGAGTGTGTTGTTTCCATGAGGAGAGACGCATGGGAGATGGCATTGGAGCCTGGGCTGTGCATTGAAGGAAAGGCAGCCAGGGCAAAATCTAGAGAAAGACGGAGTTAAGGCTTAGCATGTGCAAAAGCCAGGGACTGAAGGAGGCTGTAAGTTCAAGGTGTCATATGAAGGCCACTGTGGCCGCAGCATCAGAGTGATGTGGAACTTAATGGGAGATGCATGGGACCTGGCATGTCACAGTGAGTCACCTGGATTGCCTATTACATGACAGTGGCAATGTCTGCATGGCAGGGAAGAGGACCTGAGGACTAAATCCATCGCTTTGCCGGGTCCTGTGGAAGGTTAGCAGCCTCGCAGCCTGCGGGATGCCGGGGCAGATGGTGAATGTTAGCACCCACCCCGTGGCAACCTTTTCAGCATTCAGGGCTCTGATTAACTGGCCATTCTTCCTCTTCAGCACACGCTGAAGACACTCTGTTCAGGAGAAAGTTGAAATGGCCAGCCCCTCTAATAACAGAATATTGAAAAGGTCACAGCAGTTCAGCCGAGTTCTCCCACCTACAAATCAGAGACCGGCAGCTCAGATAACTCACTCTCCTGACAAATCAAGAAGCAAGGACTGAAGACCATACCGCTGATTAGGCTCATCCAAATCCAAGGCCTGGGGAGAAATCGATGGCCAGAACAGGGCTGCCTGCCCAGGGGAACAGGTCAAAGCAGCAGGGATGCTGATTAGCAGATCAGCAGGTGGGGTGCAGTGCTGCCCCCTGGTGGCTGCTCCCAGGACAGCAGGGGGCCCTGCCTTGTGTTTGCCATGCCAGTTAGGATAGCTCCAGGAGGCCTTTCCATTCAGCCCCCAAAGAGCCTTTCCCAAAAAATCATTACTAAACAAGTGTTTGCCGTTAAACCCAACATTTTTTTGCATCTTTCCATATAGTTTATATTCTTTTTCTCTTAAGAATTTTTTTTTCTTTCTAGAAATCAGCTTTTACTCAGACCTGGTAGAACAGGCCTATAATCCCAAGTACCTGTGAAGCTGAGGCAGGTGAATGGAAAATCAAGGTTCTGGTTAGAGAGATGACTCAGCAGACAAGAACACCTCCTCTACAAGCCTGGTGACCTAAGCTCAAGTGCCGTTGGGTGCTTGCCTGCCACCCTGCCCTGCAGTAAGGGACAGAAAGAGAAGAGTCACTGGGACTGGCGCTTGCTGGTCATCAGCCTAGCTCCAAGTTCAGTGAGAAACTTTGTATCAAGGAAATAAGACAGAGAGTCAATGAGCAAGACAGCCAACTTCTTTCTCTGGCCTCTACGTGCAAACAGGCATGTACATAGCCACAAATACATGTATGCATAGACAGAGAGAGAGAGAGAGAGAGAGAGAGAGAGTTTAAGGCTAGCCTAAGCAATTTACAAAGACCCTGTCTCAAAGTTTAAAAATTGTAAAAAAAAAAAAAAAAGGGGGGGGGATATAGCTCACAGGTAGGGTGCATGTGCATACACAAGGCTCTGGGTTCAGTCCAATGCCACAAAAAGTAAATTAAAAAAAAAATAAAAAGGAAAGTAGCTTCTGCCATGGCCAGTCTTCGGGGAAAAAAAGTAAGCAAGAACATGTCAAACTCAGTCCTCATAAAGCAAGGACAGGTTTGCCGCTTAATTTACCATGAGCCCCACAAACGACATGAAAGGAAAACAATTTAATTAAAAGCTGGACAATTAGCCTGCATGCTACGAGAGAGGGCAGCAAGAGTTCAGTGCGCAGGTCTTCATCTGTGGGCAGTGACCACAGCGAAGTGTAATGGGTCCACAGAGCCGGATTTGAAGTGGAAAACTGACCTTAGGAAGAATCTGAGAAGATCAAGGGAAGGACAAATGTCTGAAACGACTCTGATTAAGCCATGATAAAGCACACTGGAAGCTGGGAGGGAGAGGCGGTGCATGGGAGTTCTTTTTAAAGCCATAGTCCCTGAGATGGCAGCAGGCCTTGGAGATAGGGGACTGACATTTTGAGAAGGGTTGATTAAAAGCTTTTCGGCACCAATGCTCATTTTCACTGGGGGCTGAACCCAAAAATCCATGGAGTAAATTGAAATTCTAAATGCTAATAGAAGACTCAAAGATTTACTGCCACGGATTCAATTAAGGGCTAAAAACAAACAAACAAACAAACAAAAAAAGGGACGGTCTCCTTCAGGATTCATTTAGACACCAAACTCATAACCACCCAATTTCCCATGTCTGCTAATAGGATAAGCCCTGCAGGTGGACCTCAAGCTGGAGAAAGGGGCCTTAGCTTGGCGCCTACGTCTATACCGCTCCCTGGCATAGCACAGCTGGTGTCTTCTTGACTAGCGGGTCTGTTGCCCAATAGAAACCTACTCAGCCACCAAGCTCTGCTCATACCCCCTCCACCCCGTGCCTCCAGAAGATCTTGACTTCAGCAGTTACCAGCACCAGCCCTAGAGAGATGGAGGCAGGAAGGTCAGGAGTTCAAGGCCAGCCTAGCCTGCGTGAGACCCTATCTCAACAAGGAGAGAAAGAAAAGTGAGCAGAGGAGGTGAGAGGCAAAGTTACCTGATATGAAGCACACGGATCTGGGAAGCTGCCTGGGCACTGCAAGCTGCAGAGTAGGGAAAACTCCCTGGAAATAGCCAAGTGGGGAGGGGCAGGCAGAACACGGGAAACTGAGGGTGAGAATTTCTGGGGCTAACAGGAGAGCAAGACTGGAGGTGGCTGCAGTGAATGTCCCCCCACGCCTGTGAGTCTCAGAGGAGGAGCAGGCTGGGCCCTCACACCACGCCAATGGAAATAAAGGCACCAGTCCCCACCTCCTCCACCACAGGCTGAGCTAGGCAGTCATTTGACACCTGGTTTGTTTCCTTCTCTGTGGAATACCCAGATTACTAGAAGGGATAAAGGAAGGTAATTTTCTTCTTTGAAAAATGACACAGCAGCCCCCAAACCCCAAATGGAAATAAAGCAGGAACACATTAGACCAGTGGAGAATCAATAAAACGGATGGGATTAAAAGTGAGAGGGTTAAAGAGCTGACAGCAACAGGAAGCAGGAGAAAAAGGAATTAGGAGACAAGAATTTTAAATCCCAGACATTAAATGTGAGATAAAATAGAAAAAAGGGGAATAAAAACAGAATGAATTTTGAAATCAAGTATTAAAAGTGGGGGCTAGGTTAAAAACATGGAAATTAGTGATGTTAAAATAAAAGTATGAGATAATGGCTTTAAACTATGAAGCAGCTAGACCTAAGAAAAAGCTGCTGAGGAAAAAGAGAGATGCGGAGGCAGGGGGATAAAGGAGGCAGTCCTAGGGAATAACTGCCCCTGTGTACCATCCTGTCTTTCATGCCCTTTCTAGAAGGGCGATATTTTCAGATTTTAGCCACAAAGAGCTGTCCTTTTATGCTTGAAGATGCAGACATCTCAGCCCTTGACCAATGGCAAAACCCTGACTGCATGACAAGTAAGCCCCATAGAATGATCTAGAAGCTACTCAATGCCATGGGGTGCTAGGTTAATGAGAACTAGTTAGCTGGTACACAAATGAACAAATGGAGCCCCCTCCTTAACATCTTTTGGGGAGCCATGACTGGGAACACAGCCAGATCTCCAAGTATGAGTTTTAAACTCTTTCGGATATAGTACCCATTTTTCTTTTTTTAGAACAAATGCAACGTCCCCTCTCTGGTCCTGAAATGATAGCATAGACTTCCATGTATTTTTTTTTCCCAAATAGGATGCGTTAATTGATACTTTTGTAAGGAATACAAAGGAAGCAATCAGTAGTGTAAGATACTGCCACCGCCCAATATATAGGTCCTGATGCAAACCCACAGCAGAATTCCTAGTGATGGAGCCCAATGCCTCTATGAATCAGCTTCTGCAAGCACAGATGATACAGGTGCACACTGAATTGGCAGCTCGTGGGCCACCTGCTGTGTCACCATGGGCAACACAATAATGGTAAACAACTTTTGATAAAGTTCTGAACAAAGCATCATGTATTCTTCCCTTGGTTTTCATAATTCCAAGTATGTTAGCCATGCTGAACGGCTTGTGTGTTCATGTCTGGCTAGTGTAGGCTCTGGCTTCAACGGCTGTGGACGTTTTCACACAGTTTTCAAACACTGAGGTCATAGGACACTTGGCTGATGTGAAGGCCCAGCCTATTGTCACTCAGAAAGTCCAGCATGCCTGGATTTGTCATCTCAATATTAATAGCAGTCAGTCCTTTTGGCTACCGAAAATATTCTGGAACTTTGCAGAAACCCTGCTGCGTGTTCTGCCCTACTCAGAACCACTGTTTCTCGAAGGAGATGCTTAACCGACAGCTCTGTGAATTTCCTCATGGCTGCCAGATCACAATGACCTCAGCTCAGTTTTACAGGAAGTTTTCCAACGAATACTTATAAAAAACAAGGGCAGAGAAACAGGAAGGAGACACCTGTGAGTCTTGGCCAAGAAGTCCCTGTCGGACACTCCAGGGAGCCCTGCCACTTCTTGGGCAGAGACAAGAAAGGAACGTGGAGAACGTGAAGACAGCTGGAAAGCAAAACAGCAGAGACGGACAGCCTGCTGAGAGCCTGCCCGCCGGCCACCTTTGTATGCGAACCACACAGAAGGGGAAAGCCTGATGCACCTCTGAGAGCAGGGCTGGGAAGATGCCTCAGTTGCAAAAGCGCTTGCCTTGCAAGCACGAGGACCTGAGTCAACTCTCCAAAGCCCAGGCTTAAAAAAAAATAAATAAATAAAAACCAGGTGTAGGGGTGTGTCATCATAGCACTGGGAAGGCAGAGGCAGGGGGATCCCTGGGACTAGCTGCCACCTTGAGCCTAATTGTAGAGTCCCAGGTCAGTGAGAGACCCTGTCTTCCAAAACAATGACAATAAAACCCAAGGTGGACAGTGCCCAGTGAATGACAGCTGAGGTTGTCCTCTGGCCTCTACATGCACGCACAGACACAAGCATACAATTATTTCACCAACCTCAAAACCCTAAAGTGACACATGAAGGCTTCTATTCCCAAACTGGATTTCATCCCAATACATAAACAGTCTTTGGAAAATTCTAGGAAAAAAAATGCCTGTGTCATAGAGTAGGAATAGCCCACCTCCTTGGCAATAGTTTATTGGTGCCTTCAGAGGTCAGAAGTCAGGATTCAGGTTCATTCTCCAGATGCGAGGACTTGGGGAAAGTTAATTCAGTGTCTTCAGTCAGTTAACCTGTTTCTGAATTGGTTTCATAGTCAGAGGAGGACTTTGAGGTGTATAAATGCCAAGGGAAGAAAAAGGTCTATACTCAATTGTGTTATTGTTATTGAACAGTTTTATTCTCAGTGATTCAATTCCCCCAAGTTTTACCTTAGGAAAAAAGAAATCATCATAGCACGAGATAAGATGGCAATTAAACTCGCTGTGCCAGGAAGCATCCATCGTGGTGATAATTGGAAGAATTGACAGAGAAGGGGGTGCCATCTTTCTGGAACCTTATTTAGGAGTTTTGGAGGGTGGTGCATTGCTGCTCTTAACTGCCTGAAATGAAAGTGGGTATCAAAGAATCACCTCCTCTATGATCTTATTTTTATTTTTTTCCCTGGGCGTGATTAGATGATGTAAAGGTAACTTTGCCTTTTAAATGCACTGCCAATGCACTGTCAGTGCACCCTTGTCTCTTGTTTCCCTGCAACTGTAATCACATCACTTGAATCTTTGCCTCTGGAATTTTATTGCCTTGCCTCCATTCCCCCTCCAGGCAAGCAAACTTAGTAAACTTAAAGGCAGTTCACAAATCATGAAAGCTGGGTTATTACAGAAATACACACGTATGTATTTCTGACTGAAAAGCAAACCCAAGAGACACTAATCATAATATTTATGCTTCTTAACTTGAGATTTGAAGCAAGAATATTTTCAGATACAGAGTCTGTGAAATGATCATTGGGATCATAACACATTTCCTTGCATTAAGGTTGGGGCTTGAAGTTAACTTTGAATTAAGGTTCCTTCTAATTCACTGTAAAAAAAAAAATGGGCTTCAGATGGTGCTAAGGGTTAGGCACTAGTCCCCTTTGATATTTATATATAAACACAAACACATGCACATATATTAAATGTGGGGGGGGAACAAAACACCATGACCAAGACAAGTCATAGAAGAAAGACTTTACTGAAGTCTTATAATTCCAGAGGGTGAGTCTGTGACCATCATGACAGGTACACAGTGGCAGGCAGGCAGGCAGGCATGGAGAAGCAGCTGTGATCTTGCTTCTTGAGACAATACCACAAGGCCGAGAGAAAAGGAGGGAACTGGGAATGCCATTGACTTTTGAAACCTCAAAACCCACCTCCAGCAAGGCCACAACTCCTAAACCTACACAAAGTGTTCCATCAACTGGAGGTCAAATATTCAAATCTATGAGCCCATGGGGGCCTTCTCATTCAAGCCACCATATTCCACTCCCTGGCCCCATAGGTTCCTGGCCAATATATTTTGTCCAACCTCGAAAGTCCCCATAGTCTTTCTCAGTCTCAACACAATTTAAAAGTCCAAGTCTCTTCCGAGATCAAGGCACTCTCTTAACTGTAAACCCCTATAAAATCAAAAAGTCAATTACACGCTTCCAAGTTACAGTGGCACAGGATATACTTACCATTCCAAGAGGAAGGAAAGGGGGCATAGTGAGGAAATACTGGGCAAAGTGAGACCAAAAACCAGCAGGGCAAACTCTAAATCCTATAACTCCATGTCTTGTGTCAAAGGGCTTAGATGGCTCTGCCCTTCCAGCTTTGCTGACAACACACTCCTCTCTTGGACAGTCTGCGGGGATCAATGGACTTGCCAGCAAGTTTGAAGAAAAGCAGCTAAAAAGAGTCTCCTTCTCTTGCATCCTTTTGTCTGGGTTGCCACGGGAAGGTGCTGCCCATGCTTTGAGTGGGCCTTCCTCTCCAAGCCATCTAACCAAGGAGCGCCCTCCCCTGAGCACCCAGCTGCTTCCATTTTAGTTGGTTACAGATCTGGTGAATCTGACAACCAGGACTTGCCATTCTAACATCCTAGTCCTCATAATCTGGGCTTGTATTTCTAACAGCCCAAGGCTGCACAGGCCCTGGGAGCACATTTGCAATAAGAAGACCCTGAGAGTGTAGAGAGAGGGTAGCATGTATAGCTGTATTGTTTGGGAAGGCGGAGTTCAAGGAAGAATCCTTTCGGCTTAGCAAGTAGGAGAGCTCCAAACCTTAGCTGAACTCAGAGCCTAATCAAGACTGTGCAAACTGGGCAAGAACAGCTACAGACTTCTGAAGTCCTTCCCCTGACTCCCAGCCAACCCGTGCCTCTGACTTGCTGCCAGTCAGGGTCTCAGTCACTGGTAATGGGCATATCACATCAGTGCACGACACTGAGGGACTCCACTCTGAATTAGAAGAAGGGGATGAAGGGGGAGAGCATTTGGAGTCTGAAAGAGATAAACAACAGAGAAATCTTGACAGGAGGGGGCATTGAGGATGTAACTGAGGGCAACAAAATTTAAACTTGGCAAGCCACTGTTCTTGCCCTGGCCTAATTTCAAACATTATCTCTCCTTCTTCCCTCATTTGCCAGAGATGTCATGTGACCACTCTGGGTAGCCATTTACAGGTCCCTGCTCCACTCTGCCCATGGGTTCCCATGGGTTCCATCCTTGCACTCATGCTTCACGGACCTGGGGGACTCTGGGGCTAACATAGCCTGTGGCTGAGCCTGTGCCCCACTCTGATCCTTCTGTGTAACACTGGCCTGAAGTTTGAAAGGAGATGACAGGTCCCTGGATAGGCTTGGGCAGGAGGCAGGCATGCAAGGCAGCCACACTTGCAGTCATGGTAACCCCTGCAACCTTCTCTGTGAATGTCTACTCTTGTGACCTCCCTTGCTCGTTAGCAGGATTCCCATCAGATGTTCTGGTACCTGGTCCCAGCTGAGGACATACGCTGCAGGGGTGTCAAACCTGACCCCCTCTGATTTGGCATCTCTGTAGGAGGTAGCTGGGCCTGGGCTCCTGGGCCTGGACCTGCCACCAAAAGCTCTTCATGACATGTTTCTTCCTGTCCGGGTGCTTCCTCTCAGAGGTGCTCATGGACTCCACCTACTAGCCTAGGCTCAGTGGGTCCATAGAACATACCCCAAACTCTCCTTTGTCTCTGTGAGCAATGGGGAAGGAACACAGCACTGCCTCCAGCAGCCTTGAAGAGTTCCCTTCCTGCTTAGGGACCGCCACTCAGGCAGAGCAGGTTGGCTATAATGCAAGAAAGAACTTATTTCAGGGTGAGCCAAGTGAAGCAAAATTAGTAAGTTTATCAATGCAAGGGAGCAGGCATGCCTGAGGTTACAGCATGGGAGAGCGAGATGGACTTAGAAAATTACAGTATGCATACAAGATGTAGAATTGGCTTTTAAAAAAATTATTATAATTTAATTGCAAAATTTCTCCCTTTCCTTTTCCTCCCTCCAAACCCCTCTTATATACCCCTCCCTGCTCTCATTCAAATTTATGGCCTCTTTTCTTACTAATTGCTATTGTACGCATACATGTATATGTATATACATATATATTCCTAAATAGAACTTGTTGAGTCCATGTAATGTTACTTGCGTATATGTTTTTAGGAATAACTGTTTGGTAGTAGTCATCCAATTGTGTGCTCTTCTCCTGGGAAAGATCATCTCTTCCACTCCTAGCCTTCCTCAGTTACCTATAGTTCCTTGTTAGTTGAGGCCTCGGGGGTGGGGGTTGCCCATCTAGTTTGGCATGATCATTTTATCACACAAATAGAAAACAAGCTAGAACAGTCCTTCCCTCCCTACCCTATTAGAATTATACTCAGTTTGAACATGGAAACTACATATTAACAATGACTTGATACTGCTAAAAATCTACCTCAGGAGTTCAGTGTGCACCTCAACCAAAGACTGCTGCAGACCTGGGACTTCCCAGAGCCAGTCAGCAGCAAGAAGAGCCTCCTAGGGCAGAATAGGAGTCCCCAGGCCAGCAGACAGCGACAGGTCCTGTTCCCATCACCGCTCACCCCCCCCCCGGCCCACCACCCCGCCCCACACACATACATTCATGCATGTGCACAGACATTGAAGAGTGCCCTTGAGGGTCTGCCTACTATCTGGAGGGAAGCTGCTCTCTGTAGCCACAGCTTGGTAGAGAGGAGGAGACTCTAGCCTTCCTGGGCACCACCAGGAATTACAAAGTCAGCAGGCAAGATTCAGCCCTCTTGGTTCTCCCAGTCTCTAAGACATGGCCTCTGACTGCCTGACTGGCGCCCATCTCCTCTCCACCCTCTGGAGGCTCCATCTTGGACCATAGAAGGGACCAAGTCAATCAATGGGCACAGGGGACCTGTGTTGGGAAGTAAAAGAAGCCCACATCCAGCAGGAATCGGCTGGGTAGGAGGCAACCAGACTGCTGGGGACAGAAGGCCAGATGCCTGGACTTGTGCCACTAGAATCTCCAATGTGTCCCCTCTCTCTCAGGACCTCTGTGTGCCTTCATCTCCGCAGTCTGAGATGGGAAATTGTCAAGTCAGTCCATCATGTCCACCTGCTTGGAAAACATTTACAAGACCCTTTTAGCAGCATCTAGCCACATTCCTCTCAACAGCAGGCACCCGTGCTGAGTCACTCTTGTGTGCGCCAACCACAGGACCCCTTCTAGAGAGTCTCTGCTGCCCGCCCCCTCCCTCCCACCAAGTTACTCTATCTTCCCTGGGAGGGAAGTCCCCGTGTTCCTACCAGCTCCCCAGCTTGGACTCTGAAGTTTATGGGCTGCATAGTTCCATTTCTTGCTATAAAAAGCCAAGGTTTTAGAGCTTTAGAAATAAATTATTTTTTCAAAAAGACTATCTTCTGCAAATTGAAAGCCTTAGTTTTCAGAAAATTGTCTCTGCTCTGAGTTTCAAGAACCAAGAACTTGACACCTTACTGCCCTGTGCCCCACCCCCACCCGAGCCCGAGCACTCTGCTTCTTGCCTCATTTTAGTAGGGAAAGAACTAAGGAGACAGGGATAATTTACTAAAAAAGAAAAACAAACCAAAACAAAAAAAGGCACTGGATATCCTATCTGAAACAGTCTCGCTCACCTAGCTGTGACTTTGGGTGAGATGGAGCAGCGGATCCCTGTCTCCTGAGTGGTGTGTGTCTCTCCCCGGTGCACTCCAGCAAGAACACCCAAGTCCTTTCAACGAGGACATGGCAAGCAAGGGTCTCTCCTCTGCAGCTGGAGGCCATTTGGGAAGCCAAGGTTCAGTCTGAGTCTTCCATGCTGCTTGAGCAGCGCTGGGCCTGGGCCTGGGCCTGGGCCTGGGCCGAAATGGAAAGCTGCCCTTTCCATCTGCAGAGATGCAGAATGGGGGCTGCTGTGGGCCTGATTGTGAATGAGAGCTTTCTAGAAAGCGATCTGTGAAATTCATGGCCGTCTCTAGCGGCTGCTAATACATTCCATCTTCCGTCTTCTCGGACCAGGCGATTTCACATTCCACGCATTTAAAAGTTAGAGTGGATGATGGAGGGGAGCATGGGGGAGGTTGGGTGGGGTGATGAGGGTGCCCCTGAGTGCTCCCTCACAACCTCCACACTTGCCTCCCATAGCTCCAGGGACTAACGTGGCCTGCTTACCCCTAGGGAGTCCTCAAAGGGATTTCCCCAGACCCTGGGGACTTTTGCTCCGTCTGGCTGCAGAGTTCAGAAAACTAAGGGGCTCTGTGCTAAATCTTACCCACTTCTGTGCCCCTATCCCCTCTCGGTCCCCCTCTGCCCGCATCTGTCCATTTCTGTGTACCTTCTGCATCTTCAGAACTAGTTGGGGAGAGGCCTCTGGTTTCAGGTCTTGTGAGCAGAACGCCTGGAGCCCCCGCCATCCTGGCAGAAGTGGTGCATGAGCTACAGCAGGGATTCCTCAGGGCTACAAGAGACACATAGCAATAGAACTAGAGATCTTGACCTGGACACAATTCAAATTCTCATATTCTGACACATTCTGAAGTCCCTGAAGCCATCTTATATCCTTTCTGGACTGAGGTCTTCTCTGGCAAAGTACTTCTGATCGACTTTTGAGATCTGAGATTAGTATTAAAATTGCGGTGGCCCTGGATTCAGTCCCTAGCCTCCATAAACCTGGAGGTGGTAGCACATGCCTACAGTACCAGCTCTTGAGAGGTGGAGGCAGAATAATCAAGAGTTCAGGTTTATCTATTGTTACATAGTGAGTCTGACGCTCGCCTGAGCTACTTGAGACTCCAACTGAAAAAAAAATAGTAATCAATTAGAGTAATCAAGAAAAGTAATTTCCTATCTGGGGAATGGCTCAGAAGGTAGGAGTGCTTGCTGTACAAGCATGAGTTGGAATCCACACTGCTCTCATCAAAAGCTATGTGTAGCTGCTGGCTCCTGCAACCAGAGCCCTGCAGTAGAGACAGAAGGATCACCAAGTTCCCTTTTGCCAGATGCCAGCCTAGCTCCCGATGCAGTGAGAAAGACTGTCTCAAAAGAATAAGGTGCAGAGCGATACAATATGACCATTGCCCTTCCAGCTGCTACATATGCACATACACACACACTACACATGTACCCTACACACCCCTGCCACACATACAAATACATAAATAAGAAAGAAAGCAACATTCAAGAAAGTAACTTCTTGTAGTCGTGTTCATCTTTGGGAGACTTGGCTAACATTCTCCTTATCCTCAGTTCACTTATTTGTGGGATGAGAAGAGTCATCTGCCTCTCAGCAGATCACTGTGTGGCCCCCAATTTCAGATCACTAGCAGTGGCAGAGGGGAGTAATAGTATGGACACAGGGGTCACTTTGGTAGTTCTGAGTCCATGAGAAAGCCCCTCAGTCTGTGGGCTACATGGCGTTGTTTGCTGCTGAGTCTCAAGTCCTTGCCTTGCTCAACTTGAGGTTCAAGATTACATTCAGTTTTTACCATAACCAGTAACTGTCCTATGCAAGGCCCTCTTGGGAACCAAAATAAATAATGCTAATCTGACTACAAGAAGCCTGGGGGAGGGGGCATCAATCTGCCTGCCTGTCCCCTACCTAAGCTTCTTAAAGCTCTGGGTTTAATTGAGCCTGTCTGGTGACATCACCTCCCCCACCCAGGAACGAGACACACACAGCCACACAGCACCCGGTGTCTGATGACAGCATTGTTCAACCTATCACATACAAGGGGATGGATAAGCAGGGACCAGGAGACATGCAGAGGACACCAAGAACGCAAAAAAAGACATAGGCCAATATAGATGAAACAAACACCTGGCCCCAGGGGTACAGAATAAAATGTATATTCAACCATGTCATAAAAATTCTTATGGAGACTTAAGGAAGTAATATTTTCACGAAATGAGAGCAAGGTGCTATGAAAAAGGGCAGAGTAGAATAAGAAATATTTCTTGGAAATTAGAAATACAGCTGGTGAAAGTTTTAAAATCTAGTAGATAGGTCCAAAAGCAACACAGTTCCAGACACAAAAGGCCACTAAAGTTACCTTCTTTCTTTTGCTTTTATTTTTCCCATTTACATGGGTGTATATAGGTTATACACATGTGGGTATGTATGTATCTGTGCTTGCATGTGGAGACCCAAGATTTATGTCAGGAGCGATCTGATTCTCTCTTTCACCTTATTCATTGAGTCGGGATCTCGCCATCAAACCCAGAGCTCACCCGTATGCTAGTTCCTCCTAGCCAGGTTGCTCTAGAGACCCTGGCCTCTGACTTTCAAGACTGGAATTACAGATGGGTTGCTACACCCACCTGGTATTTTACATGGGTCCTGGAAATCTGAACTCCAATCCTCATGATTGCATGGCAAGTACTTTAGCTATGGGTCACCTCTCCAGCCACCTCCTTTCCTTAAAAGGTTATGAGTGTATAATCATTGTGGAAAGTGGTGGGTTTCATAATGGCATTTTGATGCACATATATCATGGACTGTGGCCATATTTTCCTTTCTGACTCCTGTGTCACCCTCCTATTAGTCACAGACAGTCCCTCTTATACTTTCATATCATGTGCACGTATGTATGTATGTACGTGTATAGATAGAAAATCGAAGCCCTATATTTGAGAGAATGTTATATTTGTCTTTCGGAGTCTGACTTATCTGGCCTAATGGGGGGGAGGTATATCCAGAAAAATGAAAAGGAATAAAAGAAAGGAGAACTGGCTCGAGAAAATGTAAAGCTAAGCCAGGTGTGCAGCAAAACGAATCCTAAAACGAGATGGATCAACAGTGTCAGATGCCTGGAAGATGAGAACCTTCTTTCAGTGAACACCTAGAATCCCAGTTACATGGGAGGCTGAGGTAGGGGAATCTCTTGGTCCTAGCAATTAATGACCAGCATGGGCAACATAGAAGAGAAGGACTCATCTTTAGAAATTAAAAAAAAAAATGTAACCATTCAACTTAGAATAAGAATAAAAACTCAGCAGGGTTGACTCACTCTCAGCCAGTCAGGTCAAAGACAAGGCTGGGACTGGAGCTTAGTTGGGAGAATACTTGTCTAACATACATGAATTCCTGGGTTCAATTACTAAGCAGGCATGATGCCTCACACCTGTAATCCCAGTATAGGGATGTGGAAGCAAGAGGGTCGGAAATTCAAGGTCATCCTTGACAAGTTCGAAGCCAGCCTGGGCTACAGGAGGCCCTGTCTCAAAAACAAGACAAAAAATTAGTCAAAGACAAATTAATGGTAGGATGGAGGAAGCATGTATTCTGTCTTTCAGTACATTTTTGCATGTATGTGATGTGCATATACCTATATGCATGTAGACGTGTGTGTGTGTGTGTGTGTGTGTGTGTGTACAAATGTGCAGTATGCCTACAAGTCCAAAATTGATATGGTGTCTCACGCAATTGCTCTCCAACCCAGAACTTTCATTGCCCCAGCAGCCTCTGGTCTCTGGAGTGCTGACACCCTGAACTCTGACCCACGTACTTATGCAGCAAACACTTTCTCCATTGAACCATCTCTGCCCGGATCTCTTACAGGGAATTCAAAGTTCTAGGAAAGACAAATAGCTAACCCAGAAAAGCATGGCCAAACGTTAAACAAACAGCAATCTGTTGTGGTTCTGAGCAATAGGAGGGAGGTGAAGACAGGCGACTGCAAACAGCAAGGGTGACACATGTCATGAGCCCTGCATGTGGCTTGCTGTATCTTCCTGCAGGGATGACGGGAGCATCAGGGTACACTGACACTGCCTTTACTGTCACTTTGGCCATCAATGAATAGAAGCGTCATGTCTGTACTTTTAGTAACTGGATATAACGAGCTACAAATTGATGCTGTAGGTAACAAAGTGAGAAGTAGCAGAAGCATCAGAGAATGGGTGGCTTCCAATTGGTAATAAGATATAATTTTGAATTTTGCTTCTTTTGTGATGTTTTGTTTATTGTGTGTATTTGTGTGCATGTGCACATATATGTGCCGTGGCACAAGTATGGAAGTTGGAGGTGCAGGCACCTTTATCCACTGAGCTGTTTCATCTGTCCAATTTTTACTTTCTTTTATGGTATGCATGGTTTTTACTTTTGTAAACTTTTTTCCAGAAATGGTGCTACATGAAACATCTGAAGATGTTTCAAAGGCTTTCTCAGACTACTAAGAATCTGCCATGTTTTCCATTCTGTGCCTTTTACTGTATTTATTTATTTTGCTGTTCTCTAAAGAGCGCATTGTGGAATTGCTCAATATATTTTCTCAGCTGAAAATGCCAATGTATTTGTGTAATGAAAATGCCAATGTGTATGTATATATTTAAAATTAGCATAGAAATGATTAAGGCAGTTCAGGATTGATCAATAATCATATTTGATTTGGCTTTTCTTATTTTGCCTCCCTCAGTCATCCTGGGCTTTGATATTTATTACCACCCACTGAGATTCTGGCCTTAACTAAATAGAAGATGCTTGGGGAAATTCACAGTCCAGGGATTGAATTGAAGTGGCTGCCAGATACAGAATTAGCTTCGGCAGAGTAAACAGAAACTCAGTAAGCCAGCACTGTGCCTTTGATAAAAATGTCTCTCTCTACCTGGAACACAGCAGAGTCAACAGTGCCACACTAGAGCCCCCAGTTACAAAAATTTCACGTTTCAAGAATAGGGTCACAGTCCTTGCTCAAATGTACAAAGGTTTTTTTTTTAACCAGATAGTGTATTTTTAATTATGTGAGTGTGTGGACGGATGCCATGCATATACACATATGGAGGCCGAAGGTCCACAACAGGTGTCTCCCTCAACTGCTCTTCTTTTTTTTCCTTTCTTTTTTTTTTTTAAGACAGGGTCTTCTCTGACCCTGGAGCCCACTAGCCTGGCTGGCCAGCAAGCCCCAGAGATTTTCCTGTCTCCATGAGCCACCACTTTCACATGGGTGCTTGGGATCGGACTCAGGTCTTCGTGATTGTGAGCCATCTTCCCATTACTCCCAAATACTGCATTTTTAAAACGCGTGGTGCTGTGGTTTGGATGTGACTTATCCCCAAGAAGGTCATGAGCTTGGTCATCAGTATGGCAGAATCAGAAGGCAGAGGGCCCTTTAAGAAGAAGAACTTAATACCAGGTAATTAGGCCATGAGTCATAGCCATCTGATGAGAATTAATATGCGATCTTAAGATCTCAGTTGGATTCCTCAAGGGAAAGTCTCCATGAAAAAAAGTTAGTCCAACAGCTGACTCTGGCTCCTTGTTTCATTTTCCATCTCTGGTGACACACCCCCACCATTGTGACACCACCCACTTCAAGGCCCTTGCCAGCAGCCAAGCATATGGAGCTGCCCAATCTTGGACTTTCAGCCTCCAAAGCTGTACCCAACCTTGGGTATGTTGTTATAGCAACAGAAAATAGCTTACTGCATGTGGGTTTAGAAGACTAGAGACTCTCATACCCAGAAGAATGAGGGGTACTTTGAGTTTCATGTGCTGTTTGGAGATTGCTAAAGAGTTCCTGGGGAGGGAACAGGGAACAGTGACCCAGGGACAACCTTCCAAGAGTCCAGACACCAGTTGTTCGAAGTCTCCACATGCGGGCTGAGCATCGGACTCTAGCTGAGGGTTGCTTGCCTTCTGTTAGCACAGCCAGAGGCCCCAAGAGACACTGCAAAGCATGGGTCCAGAGAGGTTCTGTTTTTCCACAGTTGCTAAGGAAACCTACACCCTGCTTTACTGCTTGCTAATTGAAATGAAATGGATTTTTCCAGGACAGGTGACCTGAGCCCTTAGCAGAATGCATAGCAATCTAACACAGGACAAGAGGCATCTCCCCTGGTGATGGGCCAGCAGGGGTGGCCCACTCAGTCTGTCCCTTCTCAGAAGGAAAGGCCTGGAAGGTTTTCCAAGGCTGGTGGGAAGCAGATCTCCTGGAGACGAGGATCCATGAGCACCTAGAAGCCAGAGTCCTCTGGGAGACGTTGGAGACGCACACACGGAACACACGGAAGATGAAGAAACAGAGGTGGCAGGGCTGGGGACATGGCTCAGCCAGTAAAGAGTCTGCTGTGCAAGCACAAGGACCTGAGTTCAATCCCCAGAACTCAAAGGGGTGGGGGGACCCTGTACTTGTAAGCCCAGTGCTTGGGAACATGGAGACAGGAGGATTCTGGGGACTAGCTAGCCAGCCACTATTGCCTGTGTGGTGAGTTCCAAGCTAGTAAGTGTCCTGCCTTAAAAACCAAAGTAGTCAGCTCCTGCAGAACGACACTGGAGACCTCTGGCTTCCACATGGATGTGTAAACACACACGTACACACACAGACACAAGATAGAAAAGCGGTCTTGTCTGTCTGAAGTCATTATGTTTCCTTTTGTCCAAATTTCTTAGAATCACCAGGAAAAGGAGAACTTTTAAGACTGCAGTTTAGTTCTCTGTATTGAACTGCTTGCCACATGCCTGGGGGCCCTTCCTACACTCACACCTAATGAACCGCTATGTAAGATGACGTGAGACTCCGCCTGGCTGCCGGACTCCAGGCCTCCTTTTCTCTCCCGTCCTGTCTGCAGAGGGAGAACATCTCATCACTCACAATTACCTACTTCCAGTGTAGAGATGGCTTTCATGGCTTATTTTTTTCTTTGAAAATGTGTCACCATCCCCAGGGGAGTTTCTCACTTAGCACAACCTGAATCAGCCAGGTGTCTGTCCATCTCTAGAGCCTGGTCAAGCAAAGGTCAAGGAAGTTAGAGGTCTGTGGATCCAGACCTATGTCAGCTTGCCTGGGACCCAAGCCTCCAGAATAAACCGGCCAAAATGCCCTCTTTCCCACAGAGCCCCCACCTGGCCTACTCAGGCTGAATTTGTCTTCTCTGCAAGACTGGCATTTCTCTCTCTCTCTCTTTCTCTCTCTCTCTCTCTCTCTCTCTCTCTCTCTCTCTCTGTCTCTCTCTCTCTCTCTCGTGTGTGTGTGTTACAAGACACAGGGGTGTACATCTGCATTACAAGGCACAGGTGTGTGTGTGAGAGAGAGAGCGCGCACACGCATGTGCACATATGCCTGTGTGCTTTATAAGGTACAGAGGCCCCTGCTTTCCACAACTTGCCTGTAGCATCCTTGGCCTGATACCCTCAACAGGCCCCACTGCCCTGCAGACATGAAGACACTGGGCCCCTGTGTTTAGTGTTACAAACAGTGTTTGCCTCCTCACTGGGTGAGCACAACTCAAAGATGCTGCATATGCACAGATACACAGAACTTCCACTCCTCCTGCTTTGGCAGAGGCAGGCTTAATCTGTCAGCTTTGATTCCGAACTGGCTTTATTCTCACCCTTATCCAACCCAGACCTGTCACCATCTGGGTTCCACCCCTTATCGTGATCTACAGTCCTCCCCCGACGCCCATGTGGACTCTCTAGAGTGGTTTCTTTCTCATCCCAAGCTTGCCACTCCCTGAGTGGTGTGCCACAGATTCTCAGCTCCAGAACTCTCTTCCCTGTCTGACCCCAGTTTCCCCTGAATTCTTGGGGACTCCTGTGCAGCCTCCTCTGTGTGAACACTATCAATCTTTCAGAACCATCAGCGAAGTATCTCAGTTTCCAGGGAGGTTCCAAGGAAAACAGGTATCTGGCAACAAAGCCAGAACAGGTGGTGGGTCTGGCAATACAAGTAGCAGCAGGTAGTAGATGTGAAACGGGGCCTGTGGTCCTGACAGGATCAGGGTTAGACTGAGGACACTAGGGACGTATCAGTCAACACGGTAAAGACTTGTGATTTTTTTTTTCTTGCTTTATGGATGCACTAAAGTTCAGAGAGACTGAGTAACCAGAAATCACACAGCTTGTGAGTGGTAGATCCAGATGGGCCTAGAAGGATGGCTTGGTATTGTAGAGTATTATTTGAAGATGTGTTACATTTGTTTAAGCTGTGGAACATTTGTTTTAATGATGCAAAGGTGTGTTGCATTCTTTATGCTGCATTTTATTTAACTCTGTGAAGCTGTGTTACTTTGCCTGTTGAAAACACCTGATTGGTCTAATAAAGAGCTGGACAGCCAATAGTGAGGCTGGAGCAAGGGTAGGCGGGGCTGGCAGGCAGAAAGAATAAATAGGATAAAACTGGGAGGAAAAAAAGCAGCAAGATAGATCAAAGAGAGTAGGACGTCAGGGACCAGCCACACAGTCACACAGCAAGCCACGGAGAAAGAAGGAAAGAAAAGTATACAGAATAGAGAATTTATAATATAAAAACAGAATAGAGAAACAGAGAAAGGTAAAAGCCCAGAGGTAAAGGGTAGGCAGGATAATTTAAGATGAGAAAAGCTGGCTAGAAACAAGCCAAGTTAAGGCTGGGCATTTATAAGAAAGAATAAGATTCCACGTATGATTTATTTGGGAGCTGGGTGGCAGGCCCCCCAAAACATCCAAAAGAGTAAAACCACCACCAACAGATGGGATATGGTCAAGCCAGACACAGAGCACTGGAGGCTGGGGCAGGGGCTGGTTGAGGAAAGGGAAAGGACCTGAAATTTGCACAAAGGTGTTGATAGCTGAGTGTGTTCTCTTTACAAACAAGCATAGAGAGTCTCCGTGGTCCTCCCCACATCCCTCCCCTCCCTGGTCTTCACACTCTCAAGGGGGACTTGAGAGGGACTACATACAGATCACAGAAGGCAAGGTGCTTGAGGGGGGTCTAGGTACTGTGTCTGTGTAGCTGTGTTGTGGCTCCTGAGTGCTTGCTCAGTCATCCATCAGGAAGCCTGCTCCCAGCTAAGGACAGTGATCTTCGCCTTGAGCTAAACGTTGGAAAGTTCACACAGGTGCGTTCAAGTCTCCGTACAGATTTCTATTTCCCACTTGCTGCTAGTTAGGAGAGATGCTAGCTGAAGACATTATATATGTGCATGGCCCTGGGAGACTAGCCACCTCTGGGATGTATGACAAAAGGCACAGGAGGCTGCTAGTCCCATGCCGTGGGGCAGTGAGTGACCTTGGAGGCCTCTGGTACAACACACCTGGGTTGGACAGTGGTTCTGAAGCCTGGATACACTTCCATCCTCAGCAATAGCAGTAGAGACACAAGCCAGACCCTATGTGCAAGGAGCTAGACACATAATCAGATAACCCCAGCTTCTCACTATCTTGGAGGCTCCCTCCTGTCTTGGGGCACACTCCACATTGCTGTGGAGTTATTTGAGTGAGTTATTTTATTCCTTTTTTAATGTCCCGAGCAAACCCACATCATCATTTTATTAATGTATTTGCAATTACTGGATAATGATTCCTGGTAGCGTGTGGTCTGTGATATGGGGACACTTAATCAAATATCCACACGACAAGTCTTTAAGTTCTCTGGGGCCAGAAGCTTTTCCCATCAATTAGACTTTAAAGAAATGGGTTTTGAGCCCATCTACAACTGCATTTTTATGTGTCTTTCATGACTCCCTGGCCTCCCCCTGGTGTCTTTAGAGATACCAGGAAATTGGATATGGGGCAGAGGCATTTATTAGTGGGTGTGCAGAGAATGGGTTTATAATGCGGCTGCAGAGTATTAAAGTGACTGCTTTGCAGCGGGGTGACTTATGCTCCCTTGGTGGTCACTCTGTGCTGTTCTCTATACACAGTGCCACCAGGAAGAGAGACATTTGTTGGCCCAGTGAACTCCCTGGAATCAAACCCTAGGGGGGTGCTTCCTCTGACAAGAGACTAGACTTTTAGAAACTTCCCCAGTCCTGCACTCTCCCCTGCACTACCAGAGAGCTGGGAATCTGACTTAGTGGAATGAAGAGTACTTCTTCATTGTCCTCACCCTCCTGGGACACTGACCCCCACAACCTGGCCACGGGGTTATCATAGATAGCTCAGGGGAGGTGGGATGGCAGCCTGGGCTTCTGGTGATGAGCAGGCTGGTTCTGTTCTGCCTTGGCCCTGTACACTAATGTTCGGGAGACTCTGGACTTTCATATCCACTCTGCAACTTCAAACTGACTCCTGAATTATTTTTAGGGGTTACCGTTTCATAGAGGGGATGCTACAGAGGCATTGGAGAGCTGTTAAGGTGATTTGTTTCCTTCTGGTCTAGAGAATGTAAGCTACGTCTGCTATTGGGTGGAAGCTGTTCCAAGGTACCCAAAACAAGAGTTCATCCTGTCAACGACTTGGCCCACTTGGCCCTGGACTGCCCCTCCAGAAGGTGTATATAAGTCATGCCAAAGAGATGGGAGGAATAATTACTCCTTTGATGAGATAATGTACTTTCCCTTCCCAGGATCTCCATGCCCTGCACACTCTCCAGAACCAGTGTAAGTTTTGGTTGGGTCCACCCACACCTCTGAATCCTGATTCAGAGAGGTAGAAGTTGACCTTTCTCTTCTCCTTTCTCTTTCTTTTGGATGCTGGCCAGAATCTAAGTGTGCTTTTTCTAGTTAGTTGGGATCCCTGTTTCTTCTCTAAAGAGTCCCAAACCTTTTACGGCTCTTTGTCCAACACATGGTTGACCACCAACCCATGTCGACTTAGCCAGCATGGCCCTCTCTCTTTCTCTTCTCCGTATTTCTCTTGCAGGCAGCTGTCAATATCTCCAGCTTGCTTGCCCTTGGGTTTTACTTTTAAAAATCTAAGAAAATTGTCCTCGAGCTCCAGACTATAAGCACACAAGGGGGAAGATGAGAGGAAGGATTCTGAGTCTCTGGGCTCACCAGCACCCTGTGCGAAACTCAGACCCTGGGTGTTCCAGGCTATCCTGCTAGGACTGTCACCAGTTCTCTGTCCCTGTCCTTACTTGGGAAGGGGTTGGGTTCAATGAAGGCTTAGAGAAGGCTATAAGCAGGAACTTTTCATGTCTGGGTAGGCACGTGACTGTCCTGTGGCATTCTGAAGGTAACAGGGCATCTCTGTCTCAATAGAAGCAGGCTAGGAACTAAGTTGTCTGTCTGTACATTTGTTCATTCTTTCATTGGTTTGTCATATGCCAGGACCCCTGCTGGCTCTAATTTGAAGACAGAAGATATGTGGTCAACAAGTAGAAGGAACAGAGGCAGAGACAGTCAGTGCTCTGCAAACACAGAGCAGGAGACCTAACCCAGCCGGGTACCAACAAGGCTCAGAGGATCAGGACTTTGCCAAATGAGACAGGCCACAGCTGTGGTAGCCAGGGCTCTGAGGGATGCTTAGTCTGTTTGAGAGACTAAAAGGGACTCTAAGTCCCCAGAAATGATATGTAAAGGGCTGCTTCCCTAGCTTTGGTTTGCTCTCTTGATGAATGGGTTAGCAGTCCTTAGCTACCTGGTGCTGACTAGAAACTGAAAAGCCTGTAGTATCTATTTTGTTCTGTTGAACTGGGGACTCAGAGGCATGAGCTGGGCAAAGAATCTCTTGAAAGAAATCGGTAGCATCTAAAATGGAATTATTGCCAGTGTTCTCGTCTGAAGTTTTCAAGCCAGCCGATTCTCTCATTTCTTTTAGTCTTCCACTATTTCCTGGGATCCATTAGCTTCATGAAGCCATTTGAAAGCTATAATTATGGCCATTTGTTGGGGGTAGATATAATCCTGATAAGTGGATGCGGGTCCACTCCTTGAGGGTGTCTTGGACTCTCGTCTTATGCTTATATACCCCAGAGAATCACAAAGCACACATTCCTCTTAGTCTCCCCTCATCTTGCAGGGCCCAGATAAGCCCATGAATGGGTTAGCTGCAGAAGATCCTGTCTGTCTGATGGCGATTGAAAAGACCACTTCCTTAGCCTTATCATTTGGACCACAGACACATGGAACCTTCTTGAATGCAGCTATGGTTCCCCTTCCTGGTTAGCCTCTTTATCCTAGAACTGAGACCTGGTTTGCCCACGTACAAGAGCAAGTTGTGGGCTACAGTTACCCAGAAGACTATTTACCCAAGTCAAGCAGTGTGGGACTTACAGCCTGTACCCCACTGTGGTAGTTTGAATGCAATTGGCCCCCATAGGCCCATAGGGAGTGGCACTATTAGGAGGTGTGGCCTTGTTGGAGTAGGAAGAATGTCTCACTGTCTCTTCCTGCTGCTTGCGGATCCAGATGTAAGACTCTCAGCTCCCTCTCCAGCACCATGCCTGCCTGCAACCACCATGCTTCCCACCATGACCGTAATGGACTGAACATATAAAACTATGTAAGCTGCCCCAGTTAAATGTTTTCCTTTATAAAAGTTGCCATGGTCATGGTGTCTCTTCACAGCAATAAAACCCTAAGATACCTACAGACTCCCTGAATGCAGACCTGTGCCCAGAAGCTACAGGTACCATGGCTCTCTTCCCTCTGAAACGGGGGAAACTAATGGGTTGCTCAAATCACCCATCCTATCAGAGGTCATGGGTCTTGAACACATACTATCTGTTGTCTCTCTGTATGACCCCCATCACATCCCATGGGTCTGTACAGAAGCAGCTGTGCCCTGGAGGACATACAGTGTGGCTCAACCCATTGACATTTCTTCCCATCCACCATTAGATACCAAATGCCAAGAGGGACTCACGGGAGAACAGTACAGGATAAGGAGTCAGAAAATGTCGGAGTGGATGAAGAACATAGCTAGCTTGAGGGACGGGCAAGGCTCTTAGGGTCAGGATTACTGGAGTCCTAGGACAATGTGTCATTGGGCTGGCTAGGTAGGAAGAAGGCTAGTAGGTGACCAAGAGGGAGGAATGGATGTGGGGACTTCATTACAAGTCTAGGCATGACTTCTCTAGTCAGTCTCCTAGCCCTGCCTTTGCTGGTAATGAAGTCCATGAGGCCATCCCTTCCTTGTATTCTACAGAGGCAGTGGCACTACATGTGGGGGGTGAAGGGGAGTCCTCTAAGGCCGACTGAGGACAGCCAGGTGTGTTCTATGGGGCCTTAACATGAAGGGGGCTGCTATTCCGTTCAGAACACTTTAGTGTTCAACTTGAAATCTGAAGTTAAATCTAGAAGCCCAGACAGTAATTCACATGCTTATGAATTCTCAGCACAGGGTGACTTCCAGGTCACAGATGCCTGTCAAGCCAAATGTTCAGCATGGTTATAAATTATCTCCTGGGGTGGAGGGCACTTTCCTCTACTCCCTCTGTGTAAGCAAGCTGAAAGGGGAACGCCTAGGGTTAATTGGTCTGTCAGCACAGGTGCCAGACAGCTCTTGTGGGCACGGTAGGTGTAACAACTCCAGACAGTCTTCGAGGGTCCTGCAAGTGGTTTGTGAAGCCCCATCTGCTGATGGGTGTTACCCTCCACAGCCGAAAGAAGCCTAATAACACTGGTCAGTGAACTGTTCTACCTGGGCCTTGACTGTTCCAGAAAGCAGAGGCTGGCCAGGGAAGACACTGTAGAAGTAAAGGAAACATGATTTGTCCAACAAACACAAGTCAGGATTCCATGGCCACAGGAGCCATTTCAGGTGGAGGAGCTGACTAAGCAAAGTCGAGAGGAAGTCAGGCTGGGACTGTCCATGCCCAATTTAGCGCTGAATCGGGTATGATTTGGCTGTGCGATGAAGATATCAAGGACCCATGTTAGTTCCTTCTGGACAGAAAGTCTTTAACATCTATTTCTGTGTCCTGTAAACCAAAAGCCAGAGCCATAGCGGTGGGAGACGCAGTTGTGCCCAGGTCTTCATTTCAATCCTTGGTGGCCTGGGGGCAGAGAAAATCCTCCTGGCTCTTGGATCTAGTCCCTCATGTTCTCTCAGGAGTGGAGGGTGAGAGTGAGGATGTCCAGTGGGATCCCCTGACTCCTAGGCTCTAGCATCCTTCCTCCTTTGATACTCAGCAAACCCCTGTTTTCACATGCAGCCTTTCACGTGCAGTCTCAGGTCCAGAAGACTCAACAAATGACCATGATGGGGAGGATGGGCAACCCAGTTTCTAACGGAAAGCATGCTCAGCTCTGGATGTCTTGTTGACCAAAGGCAGAGTATCAGAGGCCAATAAGCCAAAGCCATGGTATTTCCATATCTTCGACCAACTGTGGGAACCCTGGTCTCTACCCTCCCATGTCCCCAAGCTTGGGTTTGGCTGAGGTATGCAATTAGTGTCTTTCAGTTGTTGAGAAACAATAGGTGACTTTTTTCTTTTTATGTGTGCATGTTTTGCAATTGTGTAGACACATGTGCCTGTGTACACATGCATGCCGAGGACCATGATAGACATCAGGGGTCATTGTCAATCACTCATCTACCTTACTCATTAAGGCAAGGTCTCTCAGTCAAACCCAGAGCTCACTGATAACGTTAATCTTCCTAGCCAGCTTGCGCCTGGGATGCCCTATCTCTGCCATCCAAGGCTACAATGACAGGTGAACTGCCATACCCAGCTAGCATTTCTACAGGTTTTTGGAGATCTGAACTCTGGGCCTCACACTTACATAACAAGTGCTGAGCAATCTCGCCAGCTCCCAAGCTGCCTGTTAACGAGAGCAATTACTAACGTCCAACACACAGAGAAAGCGTCATCAACGTCGAGCTCATGAGCTTTCCCCATAGAACACATCTGCGCAACCAGCGGCACCCAGGCCAAGGGACAGCACCCCGGAGTGCCCTAGTGCGGATCACATTCAAGGCTCTCTGAGTACAGCTACTGCTCAGTAGGCTTTTGAAAGAAGGGGAGGCACAAATCAAAAAAGGGCAGAGACCAACAGTGTGTGTTCGGGGATGTGATGGTTAGCATGGATTTTCAACCTGACAGGATCTAGCATCGTCCAGGAGGCTAGCCTCTGTGTGCACTGTGGGGGGTTATCTAGCTTAGGTTCTTAGGCTCTGGGTGTGTCCATGCAGAATAATTGAATAATTCAGCTAATTGAAGGGAGAAGACTCACCCTGAATGTAGGTGGCACCATCCCATGCACTAGGATCCAAGATTTAATAAAAAAGGAGAAAGAGGCCCGGGCACCAGCATCCGTCTCTCCCCTTCCTGGCTGAATGCAGTGTGACCAGCTGTCTCAAGCTCCTGCCACTAGACGTTCCCTCCATTGCGGTCTCTGCTCTTGAACTGTGAACCAAAATAAGCCCTTCCTCCCGTAAGCTGCCTTTGCCTGAGTATTTTATCCTAGTAATGAGGAAAGTAGTGTCCAGGAAGACGTAGGGAAGATAGAGGGCCAATGGTCCAGCAAAGAAAAACTGATCCAGTAAGTGTTCCTGACAACTGGCCGCTGTGGTTTGGGCTGTGTTGGAAGCAATGTCAGCAGCCACGTAGGAATTTAGTAGGCTCAGTTGCAATATCTCCTTAGAAGTTGGACTATTTCTAGGCCCTGCACCAGAGGAAGTGGAAATTTCAAGTTGAAAGAGATAGCAGAGTGAAAATAGAGCTGTCCTGTACACTCTCAGCCTTAGGCAATGGCTAAGAATTCCATGAAACCTGGCTTTTCAGGGGTCAGGCATGGTGCACCAGCATCTCTTGGCTTAAGCTGGGGTCTCCCGGTTCTCTGGTAGCCCACAGGTCTGCTTCCTATGGAAATGCCCTCCGTGAATGTGGCTCTGTTTCCTCAAAGGAAATTGGCTACAGGTCACTTCTCTCAATTAAAAGATTGGCAACCCCATCTTGTGGACTCTGGTTTCCTGGGCGCTGCATAAGGCTAAATCCAGACTCCTGAATCTCTAAGCCAAGGACCTGACAAGAAATAGCAGCATGTCCCAGTGTGTTCATGAAGATAAGACTTGCCAGTAAGAAGCCTCAGGCATGCCCAGGATTCTTACAGCTTCCTTGGGCTGTGGAGCCTCCGTCTCTCTCACATCTCAGCATCCCATTCCTGTCCCCAGCTTTATTCTCACATCTGGAGGGGTCCTGTGCAAGAGATGGATGGTTGAAATTAGAGCAGAAGGAAGGTGTCACTGAGAAGAAAATGCCCCCAAGAGTGTGCCGCAACAAATGCCAAGCCGTGTTGTCTTTCTGTCACCGGGGCCTTGCCCCTTAGGCTGGGCCTCTGTCTTCTTCTGGGTCTCTTCCCTAATCGGTAAATAAGGAGTTAGCTACATCATTCCAAAACCTTTACCTGCTCTTGTGTTCTGTAGCCTGGAAGCCATGGTGGACTGGCTAACAGGCAAGCCAGGAGGGGGACGGGGCTGTGACTAAGCTGCTGGCATAGGGCCATTGTCTCTGGAATGCAAGCCCAAATCCACAGCTCTGTGTATGGGAAGCAGAGATAGAGGGGACGATGCCTCCCACTGCCAAACCCTATGAGTGTGAGGTGTTCCCCACTGTTCTCTATGCACTGACCGTTAGGTTGTGGCCCACAGTTTCCTCCTGAAAGTCCCACCAGGAAGGACATCATTCTCCTTAGAGCATTGCTGGTGAGGGAAACAAAACTCAAGGTTGGAAAGTGATTGGCTTTTTCGCTGATTAACATTATCAGATGGGATTTCTGAGAAATCCCTGACATGCAAGTGTATACACACACACACACACACACACACACACACACACACGGAGGTGGGGGAGCAGCGCAGTGCATTTCTACATCAAAACCTTGTGAGATATTTTTTGTCTAACTACATTCTCAAAGTCTGACCCCAAAGAATGTAGACACGCCTGTCCTGAGGCAACAGGTGTGTGTCCGTGGTACACGGAGGCTGCGCTACATACACATGGCACAGGTAGGCAGGGTACTCGCTTAGGCTCTGAGGCACGAAGAGCCTCGGGCTGCACGCTGCTGCTCCCACATCTCCAGGTCCTGGCACGCTTCCAGGTGTGTTCCTACTTCCTCGGGGAATTCAGGTGTAGCCCTCTCGCTTCCATCGTCTTGGACCCTGAGCCCTTTCAAAGCATCTGAATCCATTTCCATGCTGGCCTAAGGCAGCTAGGAGGCCATTCTGGGGCTTGGAGAACTTATGAATATGGAAGGCAGAGAGGGCCAAAGGGATTTCTTGGTGCGGGAATGTAGCAAGAGCCGGCTACCTACCCTCAGACTCCCATCCCGCTGCCGCATCTGTGGGCGTTTCAGAGGGCACACCACCAACACCATGCAGCCAGCCGGCCTGAGATGTGACCAGAATAACTCAGCCGGTTGGGGAGGATGGCTTTGTGGGAACTCAGAGGAGAGCATCCACGGTCCTCTCCCATCCACCCTGCCTACTTCCCTCACAGACCGCTCACTGCATATTTCCAGGCCCTGCTCCTGGATGCCAAACCTGAAGCTGGGCTGGGACCTGCTTAGAGGCTTCAAGATGAAAACCCTGAATGTGTGCCACCTGGGTCTGACATCCACAGAGATGAGGTTTTCGACAGCTCCTCCACAAGCTGCTGCATTCTGGAAGTTGCCAGACTGAACAGTGCCCAGTGGGCAGGCTGTAGGAGAGAAGCCATCTCCCCTTCGTCCTACAGCCCCAGTACTTCGCGTATACCCATGTTCTACCTATAGCCCTTCTGATCTGGCTCAGAGTTCCCAGCAGCTTTGTTTGGTTTTGACCTGGGATTTACTATCAATCTCCAAACACAGGGAAGTAAAGAGCAAGCTTGAAACCCCAGGAAATCCCCAAATCCTGTCAAGTCTAAACCTGTTCAGCTTGCTCTCTAAAATGCTGTTTTCTGGGAGCTCAGGCTAGGGCAAGACTGGCCTCTACAGACCATCGGGAGGCAGCTTCCCCAGCTCCATGGAGATCCTACCAGCAAAACGCCCAGAGCATTCGTGTTTTGAGCGTAGCTCCTCCCTGGCATCAATGCATGCCCCTCACACCATGAAGAGGAGGATCTGCCCACAGTCCTTACAATCTAGTGGCTTTTTGGCTCAACAGAGAGGCTGAGAATTGCTGTGTGTAAGCAAGAAGCCCTGAGATAATCCCCCAGGCAGTGCCAAGCAGTGCGACACCATCTGGCACTCTGGCCTGCTCCATCTTCTCACATGGCCAGTCTTTTACTTCCATGACTAGGGTCTTCAAAAACTCAAATGAGATTCCTGGCTGGCCACCAAAGGCTGGTTGAGCGGGATGAAGCTGCCATGACCCTGGCCACTACGTGTCATGAAGTCTTCCTCCACATCATTGTGACAATAGAAAGCATGCATGAGCATGTGTGCTGTCTCCCAGGAACTCTTGATAAGAACAGTGCACACCCTCCTAATGTGCCCTTCAACTCGCATGAGAATTAAGTGCTCCTGCTCTGTATGGCTGCGGAAACTGAGCCTTACCCTTGAGCCTGGTAGCTCTTGTCTCAGCCACTACCTGAGGGAGGGACAGCCCCAGCCTCGGCTGCTTCCAGGGATGTACTCTGTCCATCAATCTGGTCAATACCTGACGACTATGGCAGCTTAAAGTGTTGAAAAAGAGCATTTTCGCTATGGTTGACACCTGGGGAGTCAAGATATTCCCACCCCAACAGCCGTACTCTTTCCCTGACCAGATGTCCAGTGTGTGTGTGCGTGGGAAGGTCAGTCTTGCAAGGAAGCTTCTCACCTCATTCATTCCCTCCAACTTCCCCGTCCAGCTGGACCCTGACCCCAGCTGCCCTGCTGCTTCCGAGTGCAGATGAGGGGTGAGGGTGGGACTGGCCAGCGGCTGGGTTTCTAGAAAGACCACTGAGACAAGCCCCTCCCTGAGTCTGTGAAGAGCTAGTGCCCACATCCCCAAAGGAAACTGATTTCTTAGGATGGATGGATGGCGGAGGTGGGGGCTCAACTAACACAACAGTAAAAAGTGAAGTTCTTAATGCCAAGAGGGCTTTAGCGTTTATACAAATTCCCAAACATTATTCTTTCACTCTGGGGCCACCTGATGGATGTTCCAGTCAGCCATAAAAAGCGTAAGTGATCCCTCTCCCAGGAATCTAGCCAATTTTGCTTTTTTTTTTTTAATAGGAATAAAAGTGAGGGCTGTAAATGTCAAGTAGCAGATTGTGTGGCAACACCAACTGAACCCCGCATTCATGAGCCAGTGTACCACCTAGCTAACAAAGGTCTTGGTAGCTCTGGATCATTTAACTCACCAGGCTCTGGGGTGAGGCTTGAAATGTTTTGTCCACATGAGGTGTAGGTGTGGGTTTGACTAGACCCAGTCCAGTGAATTTGGGAATTCAAGTGTGAGATCTGCTCATGCACATGCGGACACACACGTGTGTGTGTGTGTGTGTGTGTGTGTTATGCATTGTAGGTTGTGCAAAGCCCTAGATATGCACATTCTCTTTGTAGTCCCCAAACAGACTTTGCACCTTCAACCTAGAAAGTTCACCATCAACTGAAATGACAAATGGAAACACACACACACACACACACACCCAGGAAAGACCAGGTGGAGACTAGCCAGGGACAGCTTCCAGCCTGATCCCATTCCCACCGAGTTCTGGGAAGATGAGCGGCTGCATCCTGGAGATCCCTGGGACATCTAAGAAGATGCTACCATTCAACCATTTAGTTCTCCTTAGTGACAACTGGCTGGCAGGATGCCAGCCTGCCAAACACCTGGCCCAAGATATAGCCTGGCCAAATGCCAGCAGGTGACCTTTGCAAGAACCAATCTTTTCAGCTACAAATCTAGGCCTGACTGTGACAGCTGGCAGATCCACAATATAAGACGAACTCCATCCTGTGGCCATGCTCTTCTATCCCTACTCCTAGGTGGAGGGCTAGGAGAGTACATGCCTGATGACATCAGAAGATGTGTTTCATGTTTCTCTCTCTCTCTCTCTCTCTCTCTCTCTCTCTTTCTTCTTCTTCTTCTTCTTCTTCTTCTTCTTCTTCTTCTTCTTCTTCTTCTTTTTCTTCTTCTTCCCTCTTCCCGTCTCTCTCCCTCCTCTCCCTCCCTCTCCCCACCCCCTAGGTCAAGGTGTCTACACTCTGGTGTAGCCTGGATTCCCTTTCTCACTTAATCCCTTTAGGTGTCCCTTCTAGGCTCTCTTGGGGGGAGGGGCGTCAGCTTAAATCCCTTCCACAGGCAGTAGGACTGAGCACAGATTATGAAAGGAGGCTGGAGATGTAAGTAGCTTCAGGTGAGGCCATGGACAAGCATAGACAACTCCATTGTATTCTTGAGTAGAGATCATAGTAACTGGTCCACTTAGCAGTCCCAAGACCCGGCTTTGGGTCACCAGGTGGCATGACTTTGGGAACATCAGTCTATTCTAGTTAGGTTTGGGGACTGTAAGGCGGCCCATGTCTTGTGTGTTTCACTGTTCTCTGGAATTCTTAGGATTTTGTGGCTCTGTCAACACCATCTGAGGAACTGTATCACATTAGCAAAAACGTATCCAAAAGATAAGCCCATTGGTTGTGGCATTTATTGTTAATTGAATTTTCCAAGAAATGGCAGCTGAAAGATTGTTAATGTGCATGAATTTACATCAAGTGAAACATCTGTTACTCTTAAGCTGAATTCCAGCACATTCGCAGTACCTCGTGAATTAGATCTGGGAGCAAAATGTGTCTTGCTCTTTGCACAGCTTAGCGGTTTCAAAATAGACCTCAGAATGACACATGGCGACCGAGGCTGGGATAGATAACACAACCACTTGGGTGGGAATGTTGGCGCCAGACGCTTACACGAAATTTCTGCTTTGGTGGTAAAAATCACAGAATGTGACAGCCAGGGGACAGGGGAGGCAGGACAGCTATTTTGGAGGGGAGAGGAGACTGCCTGTGAGCAAACCAAAGGGCAGACAGAAGGATAGAGTCCCATGCTGTCTCCCAAGCCCTCTGGGGGTGTTGCCAGGTGTGGTTCTAAGGCTCTAAAGTCTAGTTACAGCCTGGAAGGAGCCAGGCCACCCTGCCTAACCAAAGACAGCTGTATTCTAGTGCATGTGACCCCTGTGTGGGTATTGAAGCAGTGGCCTATATGCTAATTGGGAAGAATAGTCTATAACCCCCAGTGGCTCCTTGAGCACAGCCCATAGTCCCTAACCCAGCCCTTCCCTTTACCCTCCCCCTCCATGTTTCTTACATTTCTCCTTCTGTGACAAAATACCTGACAGGAAGTGACCTGAGGGGAAAAAAAGACTTGATTTTGGTCACAGTTTGAGGGTAGAGCCCATCTCAGCAAGAATGTAAGGTATCCCGTTACCTGGTATCCCCCAGTCAGAAGCAGGGAGTAGACAGGAAGTCAGCTATAAACCCCAAGGCCCACATCCTCCTCTGAGGCACCATCTCCTAAAGGGTCCACAACTTTCCAAAGAATGCCAACAACTGGGAACCAAGCATTCAGATCTACAGAAAGGCGATTCGCTTTCAGCCTACAAGCCCCTCCTCACGCAGTTCCCTGAAAGAAAAGCTACCAAGGGATGACGCTGGGTGGTCTGAGTCCTGATCCTCTCTCCAGGACGGTGGTAGAGGTTGCCTGAGTCCAGGGCTGACCAATGACCTCAAGACAGACAACTATGTCTAGCTCCAGCATCAGGCCTGGGGTCTTTATAGCAACCTTGGGGTTTCCCAAAGCCACTGCACCCTCATGTCCTGCCTGGGTATAGTGCTCTGCCTAGGCCCAGAGGGTCTCTGGGCTACTTTTCTGCACATTTACTGGGCAGAGTCCAGGTAAGGGAAGGGGCCTTTCCTAATACTATTCATAGCTGAATGCACCCTCAGGCCTTCCTTAACGTTCTACCCACGGCCACACTGAAGAGAAGAGAGGAGAAATTTTCTTTTGCTTCCTCTCCCAGTCACTTTTCAGGGAGCTACCTTGTGCCCACCAGAAGAAACCCTTCTATATAATCTAGTGTCCAAGCTCCCTGTGAATGGCCACTCTGCCCCCCCAGGATGGCTATGCTGGAGTTCACTCTGTAGGACCAGTTGCACAGGCTTGGGAGTGTCCCCTGGGTGAGGTAAGACCCATAGACCCTGGCCATCCCAGGAAACCTTGACTGTCCATGAACAAAGCCGCGTGCCCACACTCAGGAGTTATCCCCCTGCACCTACATTGCACTCAGGGAGCTGGCATGATAGAGGACCGGTGCTATCACCTTCAGGTGTCCACCCTTCCCCCATCATTGTGACACTACCCAAGCCCCTCTGCCTCCCTTCTCTGCGGTGAAGGCGGTGTTGTAAAGTTAACAGCTGTTTAAGCCCTAACCCCCAGGTTCAGGTGACAGGCCGGGGCTGGGCTTGCACCTGCAAACCAGGCCAGCAGGGAACTTATGGAGTGCCTGCTACTTAGCAGAGCTGGTAAGGACTGATGGGAGGGTGATGAGGAGGAAGTGGGGCAAATACGTGGTGGAGAAGGAGGTGGGAGAGGGCTCACTAAAGGCCTGGGGGGAAACAGCCTCAGGGAGGAAGGAGGAAGCAGCAAGACACATGCACACACGCACACGCACACACGCACTCCTCACCATTTCCATGCAGGCACTCTCAGAGCGTGGGCTTCTCGCTCCCTGTCTGTGTCACTCATTTTGTTCCATGTTGTCCTCCCCTTGACCCTCTGGAGTCCTCCAACCCCACCCACAGCCAAGAATGGAGCGTCACCTGCCAGAGAATGAAGACAATTCCTTTTGAGGCACAGTCTGGCAGAGGCCAAGTGGCTGGAGGAATATGTCCAGTTCCACCCCTGTGTCCCTTTGTTTTGCAATAGCATGTGTCCCTTTGATGGACACTTAGCTCTGGAGGCAACTCCTAGCTCCCTCCGCTCAAAATATTTAGTGCAGCTAAGTCTGTGCTCCTGCTGTGATCATCCCCCTCGACATGGAGGGAGCAAGGCCAGAATGGGAACACTTTGGACTCTCCAAAGAGGGACAATTACTGAGGGAGCCAGATTAATGAGGTGTCACGACAGCTTAGCCAGATCTGCAACTGACCTTTCTCATGGAGAACGGGCTTGATAAATGCAGTTCATTACCAAGTTCTGACAGAAAAATAGGAACACACTCGGGCTCCTCAGTACACTGATCAATATTTTATCTGTCAAAGAAAGCCTGGTCTAGATGCAAGAGGATCCTGGGACGAGCTGGACAACCTCTGCTGTGTGTAGGACCCTAGACCATTCCTTGGGGCTATAGTATAGGGTTAGTTGTCAGCTATCTCAGTGAATGAGACAAAAATGAATGAGCTGCATCTCTCCTCACTGGGGGCAACCTGCCAATGTCATCAAAAGGATACCTCAGGCCTGGATGGCTACATTCCTTAGCAAAGTCCTTCCATGGTTTCTCTTATGTCATGATGCTGTAAGATGTTAAGGCGCCTAGGGCCCCCTACCCCCTCAAGCTTAGATGGTCCTCAGGCTCCATAGGCAGTGCTCATTAGAGATGTCAGTGTTGATTGTATTAGCTGCTTTTCTCATTGACAAGACGAAAATGACTTAAGGGCAAATTGATTTGGGCTCACAGTTTGAAGGTGCAGCTTGTCATGGTGGAGAAGGCACAGGGACAGGAGCATGAGGTCCCAGTCACACTGCAGGGAGACATGAATGTGGGTGCTCAGTTGGCTCCCTCTTTTTCCTTTTGTTTAAGCCCCAGCCCACGGGACGTGCCACCCACATTCAGAGCTCCACCTCTTTGGAAACTCCCTCACATATGTCCTCAGAAGTGTCTCTCCTGTCAAGACGATGATGGAGATACCCCCTGAAACAGCTTACCTGAGCTAATGGATCCCCTTCAACTCTTGCCTGACAGTGAGGGAACCAGCATAGGACTAACTTAGGCCCTTTGAATGTGGGTGACAGTTGTATGACTGGGGCAGACTATGTGGCTACTGGTAGTGAGACCAGGATTTGTGCCTACTGCTTGTTCTCGCTTTGTGGAACCCATTCTCTCTTAAGGGATACCTTGCCTAGCCTAGTTATAGAGGGGAGGTCCTTGGCCCTGCCTCAAACAATGTGTGAGATGTTGACTCCCCAGGTGAAGCCTTATCCACTCTGAGAATTAGGTGTAGGGAGCAGGAGGAGAGAAGGGAATGGAAAATGTATTTGGCATGTAAAATGAGAAAATAGTTTTTAAAAAATATTTAAAAATCAAAAACACTAAGCAAATCAAATCTAAAATAAAACAAAACAATATTTTATTGAAAAAAAAAAAGAAGTGTCTCTCCTAAGTGATCCTGAATTCTATCAATTTGACAGTGAAAATGAAGCGTCACACAGGCCCAGTTCAGCAGCCTGTAACATTTATGTTCTGAATTTCTCTTGCCCCAGGCTGGCCCAAGAAGCCTTGGAAATGGACTAGAGAGGGGTATGTAGTGCGTCCCCAAGCCTATGCCATACACCTTTCAGCCACCTTCCCCTTCAAGGAGTCAAGATTGTTGAAGTTCAGACTAACGCTGGACCCTGCTCTGTTCCAAGGATGTCACATGCCCTCCCTTCCTGGAACCCTAGGCAGAGGCTAACTTAGCCTCCAACCAACTATGCTGACATCAGTTGCATACACTAAATGAACATAGATGATGGATATGGTTCATCTTGTTCTGGGTTCTTTTTTGTTTGTTTTACATTTTGAGTAGGGTCTCTCACTCTCTCTTCCTGGCTGGCCAGAAACTGTATAACCCAGACTGGCCTCATGTCTGTGGTGATCTGACTCCTGAGCGTTGTGATTACCACTCCTGGCTTGATTTTATTTGTTCATCCATATGGATATCTGCTTATCTCTTCAACTGGTGCATCGTTCTTTCATCACATGGAAGTCAGGACAACTTCACAGAGTCACTTCTCTCTCCACCTTCACACAGGTTCCAGGGATGGAGCTTAGGTTGACACATGATAAACTGAATGGTTTCCAAATTCTGGAAACAGGATTTGGAGCCTCAGGTGGACAGATCTGCCAGATGCAAAAGAGTGCCGTGTCCCGTGTAGCTGGGTCACTGCTGTCTAAAGTGGGTAGCATGAAGTAGACACTAAACCTAGGACTCAGGGAACCCTCCTGGGAAGATAGGCATCCCGGGGTCAAGCCTGCGTCAGGGAGGAAAGCTCACCTTGAGACTGAATTCAGAAACCTGAGGATAGCATGGAAGGGTGACATAGAGTCCCCAGGAGGGCGTGTTTGTAGGAGAAGCACCAAGAGTCGCCCCAGGAGGAGAGGGTAGATCACAGACTCTAAAGTTATTGGCTCCATTGGTAGGTACATAAATCCCTACACCTGCATGGCTTTCTCTGCTGCATCCTCAGATCTTCCCAATGTGTGGGGTGAGGGGACAGGACTAGAAGAGTTAGTTCAGTGACTCTAGGCATGTGACTTAATGATTTGAGTTTAGGTGGAGTTCTCTGTGCCACTCATTTGAAACTTGGCTGGTCCGGGAATGAAGAGAGGTCAAAGACTCCCTGACAGAAGCTGCAGTGTAACTCAGTAGTAGAATACTTGCCTAGTGCTCGCAAGGCCCTGGGTTCGATACCCAGCACTGCAGAAGTCAGACAAGGGCAATCCTCAGGAAAGGAAAGGAAGGACAAGAGTTAGAAACATTGGGTTTCTGTGTCTGGATCCCTGCCCTGGCTCCCACACTAGCCTATGGCCTCTCTGTCCTTCTGAGATGGACCATCCACCCTCTCCTGCCCTGATGTTGTCCACAAACCTGTGAGTGGCTCTCTAGCTCCACTGGTCTCCAGGTGCTCTGTATTTGTGCTGCACACCATGCTGTTCCCTCTGCCTCCTTCCATAGCGCACACTGGCCTTACACCACAAGTCCAGGCCTGCACACACCTTCCCTCCCCCTCCCCTTAGCTAATCTACTCCTTATGATACTCTTAAACCCTTAGTGTGCACACATAGAATGTCAGTACATACCGCTACACAGCTGGGAGCAAAAGGGCCTGATCAGCATAGGACATGACCCTGGAGACTCACGACACTCAGCTGGGCCCCCAGTTTGACTTCTAAACACATAACAGAAGCCTCTGGGTCCTCAGAAAAACTGTATTTGAGACGGGGTCTCATATAACCCAGGCTGGCCTCAAACTTGCCATGTAGCTGGGGATGGCCTTCTCATCCTCTTGCGTCCACCTCAGGAGTTCAGGGTAACAGGCGTGTACCACTCCTCCTAGTTTTATGCAGTGCTGAGAATTGAACCCAAGGCTTCTTGCATGCGAGGCAAGCACTCCAAAAATTAAGTTGCATAAAGTCTGAAGAATTATAAGATTTGGTAGGAGAGCAAAGCTTGAGATAATTCCCACAGCCCTCAGCTCCATGTCATGGTCTCCCCAGCTGCTCAAGGTGGAGGGTGTCTAGCAATAAACCCTTGGCACAGGGCAGCAGGCAACTCCAAGAAGCCCTGAGAAGGTTGGGAGACCAGCAATCCAAGACCTCACTACTCATCCTACCTACCTGCTCTAACCTCCAGGTGGCCCTGCTCACACAGGCTCTCGGGATGCCCGGCTCTGGCTAGCATGTCTGAGGTAGTCTATTGACACCGCTCCAGTCACTGTAGACACCAGCTTCCCAGCATGTGGTGCAGGTGCCTGTCCCCAGGGAAACCTGACAGTCCCTCCAGTGTATGCACAGCCTCCACGTGGACCCTTCTGCCAGCACCCACCCCTCCATTCCCTTATTACTGCTCCATTTGCCAGCCCAGAGTTCACCCTCTTTGGAAAGGCCTGATGGACTAGACTCAGGCGAGACCACCCTACTCTTTCCCCAAAATAGTTTTTTGAGAAGAAAAATCCAGCCACCAGACGCATTCTTCCCAGTCACATTGGCTTTGTCACGAGACCAGGCCACGGAGGCCGTGTACATCCCTCGGCAGCCACGTAGCTTTCAAAATGGGGTATGTCTATGGGTCCCAGGGACTCTCCAAGAGAAGGGACGTGAGCAGGTCTGGGGATGGGAGACAGCCCTTGTGTCAGAGCGTGGCGACTCCAGGGACCAAATAGATTTGATTATATTGAACACAGCAATTGATTTTTTTTTCTTCTGAATAAACACAGAGGGAAATAGTAACAGGCATTTGTTTCTGACGAGAATCAATTGACCCCAAATTGGAAGGAAATCTAGAAACGCAAACAAGTGCAAGAAAAAAAGTGTTTCAGCCACCTGGGCTTCTCCAATGAGAGAAGGAGGGCAGGAGAGAGCAACGGCTGCTCATCCCGTTCCCACTGAGGAGCTTCTGTGAGTCTGTGCTCTCCCCATCATGGTGCCAACAACTAAAAGTGGGAGAGCAGCTGCCAATCACTGAGCACTGGCTCAAAGTAAAGATACATGTGACTATGTTAATTAACCTTCATAATGTCCCCATGTGGGGTGCATTATTATCCCATTTCCCAGATGGAATCACTGAGGCGCCTTACCCCAGGTTACACAACCTGTTGGAAGCAGCAGAGCTGGGACTCACAAACCCAGTGGTCCCCAAACTCAAGCCTGTTCACTGTCTGGCCCTGAGAGGTAAACCTGGCAACTTCAACTGGTGTTAGAATTCAGGGGAAGAGGCCCAGACCCCAGATAGTCCATACCCAGCACCCACTGATCTTAGAATAGAGGGTAGGGAGCCCACACCAGCACCCCCCCAGATTCAACAAGGCCAGGCTCAAGAAGTGTTTGTTGTCCCCAAGGGAAGTAAGAAGCAGGAAGCAGGGCTGGAGGATCACTGCTCTGTGGCATCCCTGCAGCCCCCATTTACTGACTGTGCCCTGTATGGTGGCCCTGTCACCAGCAAGATAAACTATGTCATGTCACAGCGCATCACAGACCTCATTTGCCAAAGCGCCGTGCAATGCTGTGCATTCAGCAAGCACGCCTGTGATAAAAGGCCTAAGAGTAATGGGCTGTATGCTCCAGTTTAATCTCCTAAAGCTTCCTTTTGTTTCTTGGTCATGGACTTGTGTACACATGCTTGTTTCCGAGTAACCCAGCTCTGGGAGTGTACCTAATTACCTTAAGCAGGGATTATTAGCCCTGTTAACTAAAACTCCCTCATCTATGAGGCCAAGGATTCAAAAGCAGCCTTTAAGATAGGATTAAGACAAAAAGCGAACTGTGACAGAATGAAATGGGGGCTGGTTTTCCTCGCACTTGCAGATTCCACTGGAAGAATTTCCCCCATTCTGCCTGGCTCATATAGGCACTCTCTAAATATCAGTAGGCTGGATGGGTGGGCAGATGGATGGGCAAGCCCCCTCCGTGACAGTGGTTGGATGAGTGGGCAGATGAACAAGCAAGCCCCCTTTGTGACAGTGGCCAGAGAGGGGGGTGGATGAAAAAGTGAGCACCCTCCGTGACAGTGGCTGGAGGGGGCGGATGGACAAGCGAGCACCCTCCGTGACAGTAGCACTGTTTACTGCACACTGGAAATGCCCGAGAAGCTGCTGATGAATGAGACGGATGAATGTATTGATGGGTGGAGCACTGTCTCAAGACTGCAAGGAACATTTGACGTAACGACCCCTTCTTCTCTTTCAGGAGACATGTGCACCATGGCTGGCTACGCTCGTCTCAAAAACGTCCTCCTGGCACTCCAGAGTCGCAGACAGCCACTCCAACAAGGAACCAACAGGCAGAACCTCGCCTCCCAGAAGCGCCTCTTGGTGGAGTCGCTGTTTAAGGACTTGGATACCGATGGCAGTAGCCACCTCAGCAGCTTGGAGCTGGCTCAGGTGGGTTTGGCGTGCAGCAGGGACTGTGGAGAGAGCCTGGATGGCACGTGTGGTGAGGAGATGCTCCTTGGCGGAGACCATGGTTTGGCACTGTCTCTGTCGCAGGTTGCCAGGGGCCCCTCCTACCCTTCCTAGGACCCACAGCTTGTTGTCAGACCTCTGAGAATGTCTTATACACCCGCTACCTGCCACCTCAGCCTAGGTTTACAAACCAGTTTCGACGCTTCCTCGGCTTGCAGGCATAGCCTCCCTCAGAGGCGCTGCCCGCTGGTGTTTTTCTCAGAAAGCCAGTCCTTGGCGCTTTGAGCCTGTCATTTTCTACAGGGAAATGTCAAAGGGGAGCAGTACTTGTTAGGGTGAGCATCTTTGACCCTTCAACCTGGGGGTCCCCAAGGCCTCTGCCCAGTGACAGTGCTGCACTTTGGCGTCCAAATACCAATGACCCAACCCCGCCCCCAGCTGTTTTGCTTATGGGAAGTCCTGTGTCCACCCCCATAGGCACTAGCCTGAGAATGCCTGTGGATCCTGCCCCAAGGTTTGCCTCTGCTCCAAAGGCTGTCTTGTTAGGAGCTATTACTCTAGCCAACTTAAAGGAGGTGCCTGAGTGGTTAGTGTCTATATCACAAAAGAAGCAAGAAAAAGCAATATCACTCCCTGGGGTCACTGCCACTGCCAGGGAGAGGCCTGAAGAGTTCTGGCAGCGGGAAGGCTGGCATGGGACAGAAGGGCTGTGTTGTCTTAGCCCAGCCAAAGGAGATATAAGCAAGGAAATGGGTGCAGCATTCCTGGGTGAGTGGTCCGTGGAGACCACTCTACCCCAGATACTACAGAGTGGTCACCCAGAGAAGAGGTAACAGGATTGAGTTCTCACTTTCGATGTCAACTTAGGGGACTCTTAGCCATGACACATGGACCTCAGCAAAATTATAACCTGGAGGCTGGGGTGTTGGCTCAGCAGGTAAGACATCTGCTCTGCGAGGTCTGGCCAGCGTTGAGATCCCCAGAAGTCGTATAAAGGCCAGGCGGGTGTGTGATGGAAACAAAGACAGAAGCCCAGAGTAAGCTCCGGCTTCAGTGAGAGGACCCGCCTCAATAGCATTGAGAGCAGTCAAAGAAGGCTTCCATGGACACGTGCATATGTAGCGCTCATGGGCAGACATACTGACACACGCATGCTCAACAACAACCAAGTTGATAGCCAGATCATTGTGCAGGCCCTTTGCCTGTGGTGGATAAACACTGCCATTTTGCTCTATGGAGGGACAGCAGCTAAGAATGCAAGCCTCAAAGCCAAGCAGCCCACAGTCAAGGTCTGCTGCCAGCATTCATGAGCTAGTGAGTCTCCAGAGGCCCCTCCTTCCCAGGCCTCCATGCCTCAGCTGTGAACCTCGCGAGGTCATCACGAGAGTTAATGGTGCTAAGCCAGTGAGACGTGTGACGTGTTTAGCATTGCATTTGGCACATGGGATGTTCCCAGTGGGCAGCAGCATTGTCGTCATCCTTGCTCCCTCTTCATCCTTCAGCATCCTCTCCTGTAGGGTCAGAACTACTGTCCCACTTCACAGACATTTTCAGAGGAGGAAATCTGAGGCTGTAGGGAATCAAGGAACCAGCGACTCCGGTCCAGCTCACCACACAAACCCAAGCAGCCTATGAAGCCCACAGAAGCCGTGGTGGCATCATACCATTGTGCTAGCACATGGCTATTCTATCAGGAATACTCAGCCCCCAACTCTAGCTAAGATCCCCAGGAGTAGAGCCAGGCGGCCTCATATGACTCCAGGAAAGCCCAGAGGTCTTGTTGATTATGGCTGTCTGCAGGAACACACCCCACCTGTCATTTCTCATACTACACGCTGGGCAGGAAGCATGGGGCAAGTGACATCCGCTTGCCCTAGGCAGAGGCAGCTGTGAGCTCCTGGTGCCCAGACCCACGTGGCTCCCAACAGACCTTGGGTTCATTGCTGTAACCTGGCAGAGATGTGGCCAGAGGCATCTGAAGCCATTAACAAGCCTAGTAATTGGACTATGATTTTCTCTTTAAATTTTAATATATTTAAAGTCCATCTCATAAATCTGCCAAGTAGAGCCCAGCTAATGTGGGCCTTTGCCTTAACACTGAGTCAGAGGCGCCGGAGGGAAGAACCCCTCAGTCCTATGAAAAGTTAATCAATTTCCAATGTAGAAATAGACAAAGGGAAATTTCCATCTTTGGAAGATTGATTTGAGGCGTCATGGTTGATCTCCGTTTTATCGAACACGCTCACTTGCTGGGTGAAGGGTCATTTTTTTAAAACATTATCACATTAAATTGCCTTTAATATAGCAGACCAAGCTGGGAATATTAAACAAAGAGAAAAAATGCCTTTACCTCCACCCCCCTCAAAATAAAATAAAACTATTTCCTCTCACTTGATTTCCTTTGTATGGTCTCCCTTGCCCAGCCTGTGACTTTCAGCACTCAGCCAAGTGAGGGTGCCTGGTATTTCTACCCAAACAAACTTTAGTGTGTGGCTGGCTATGGTGGGGACAGGGCTTCTGTGTCTTGTAGGTTAAACCATAACCACAGAGGAATCCACAAGAGTCCACCTAAATCCTAAATCAGGATCCTGCCTGAGGGGTGACATTTGTGGTCCCGGGAGAACATGGAAGCATAAAATGCCCCAACAAGCTCATGTGTCTGACACTTGGTCTCTAGCTGGTGATGGTATTTGGGAAAGTTATGGAACCTTTAGGAGACAGAGCCTTGCTGGAGGAAATACATCACTGGGGGCTTAATAGTCACCCTGTGTTTCCTGAGTGGAGATGTACTCTGACAGGCAGCATCCCGCCTGCCATTATACCATCCCTGCCACTGCCATGGCTTCCGTGACTTGGTGGCATTCTATTCCCAAGAACTATAAAAACATTGCCTCCCTTAAAGTCGCCTTTGCCTGGTGTAACTGAGACAGATCTTGTCACCAACTGCTTTCTGGGCATGTGCTGTGCGGCAAGGGCTAGTGTGTGGTTGAGGGGAGTGGATACAGTGATGAAATACGGCACGTTCTTTTTCTCATCACTGTGATATAATACCCTATCAAGAAGCAGCTTGGGGAGGGGGGGTTGACTTCTGGCTTACAGTTTGAGGGGATACAGTCTATCATGGTCTGAAAATACGGTGACAAGAGCCTGAGGTTGCTGTCACCTTGCATCATCAATCAGAAAGATGAGTGCTAGTGTTCATCAGGTTTTACAATTCCTTCCCCCACCCCTTACTCAGTCTGGGTACCCATCTCATGTTTAGGGCAGGTCTTCCCTTCTCACCGAAACCTCTCTGGTATCTTCCAAATCATTCCAACCCCTGTCAGGCTGACAGTGAGAATTAACCATCACCCATAGTGGCCTGGACTCCTACCCTGAGGTCAGCTGTTCGCTGACTTCCTGTGATCAAGCCCTCCTCTAGTCTGTTTCCCCCCATTAACAGCACAAGGGACGGACAAGTGGCCACAGTCTTCCTTGCTTAGATCCCCTGGCTCTTTCTGCCAGTCATGGAGACCGCAGACCTTCCTTCTCCAAGCCTCAGTTTCCTTATCTGTAAAATGAAGGATTCAAACCAGAGGTTTCTGGATGCTCCCCAGTGCTGCAACCTGCATGGCTTTGGAATTGCCCTGAGTTGGGGAGATATCAGGGAATAGAGAAAGGACAGACATACAGACGCACACAACACTGGAATTGGGAGTGGAGATGCACCAGCAACAGCCTAGAAACTCAGCTGGTTTTATACATCTGAATTGTGAAGGCAAGTCCATTACATACAGCTGAACCAGGAAGTGGCTTTCACTAATCTGGATGGGGATTTCTGTAGAGAAACACTTCAGGCTACAATCGTCCAGGAGGAGCAAGAAGCTGTGGTCCACGCTGTCTGTACACACTGTCAACATCTGCACATGAATCCAGGGCAGGCTTTGCTATGTCCCTGAGCCTGACCTAGAAAAGGCCTTAATGTTCCATGGGTCTGAGGCATCAGGGTCCTTGATATGGCCATGACCATGTCAACAACACACATTTACTTGGGACTTCATCTGTTCCCATACCCCAGGGTCTATTATGCTTCCCTGAGTCCCCTCCAGACCTGGGACATTTTCCAGCAGCATCAGTGATGTTGAGCTCACTGATAACTCTGGCTTTGTCTTGTCTCACCTCACAGTATGTGCTAAAGGAGCAGGATCTGGATGGTTCCCTGAAGGGATGCTCACCAAGCGATCTCCTGCGATTTGATGACTATAATAGCGATGGCTCCTTGACCCTTGGAGAGTTCTACACAGCCTTCCGTAAGTGAGACCTCTGCACGGGGCTGTGGGAGTGGGAACTAATTTCCTCGGATAGCTCCATGACTTGGTTGTGATGTGGCATCAGAAGCCTGGATGGCAGGTACACAGGGCATGTGAGCCTGGCTTCAGCAGTCTTCGGGTGGATTCGGCTTAGATGTGAAAGAAGTTGAGATTGCTCTGTGCAATCTATAAGAAAGGGACAAAATAAGATGGGTGGGAAGGAGAGAGCTTGCCCACTCTCTACCTTTTGAATGAATATGTTCTTCATCAACGGAGGGATTTGGGGCTGTAACCACAGCAGAGCTGTAACAACAATCCTCTTGGCTGCATAGCATGTGATTTCCTGGAGAGACATGAACAAATGTTTATTCACCTCAGATGTGACATCAGTGTCAGACCACAGAAACAACTCCATTCACGTCCAGCTTAGTGAACCGGAGGAGTTATTGGGGTTACTTACTAGGAGTCTGGGTGACTCAAAGGTAGTAGCATCCCTGAAAAGCCCACTAAAGCATGGGCAATAGCTTGCAAGTTAACAACTTTCCTGCAGGGCTTGAAGGCAACTTAACTGCTCAGAGAATCTCCTCTGCCCTGCAATTTCCATGTCTTAGATAACTTGAGGGAGGGGGGGGTCCTGTGAATTTTGTGGGTTTCAGGAGCTTCCTGGCCTTGTTTCATTTGCTTCCTGAGTCATTTAAGCCTCTGTCCTTCCTACAGGAGGGAATGTTTTGATTTGGGGAAACTGTACTACAGCACTGAACATGGAGGCAACCAGGCTGCCTGGACGGTGACTCTGAGGGATGGGCTGGAGGCATGGCCAGGCAGAAGCTGGACCCAGTCACTGCACAAGGGCAATGGAGAAAGTCTCTATGTTCAAGAGAGGTAGCAGGATATCTAGAGACGTCAGAGACAGTAAGTACTCCTGTTGGAGTAGGAGTGGGGGCTTTCAACCTCCCCCAGTGAGCAATTCTCAGTTAACATGCTGTTGTAGCCTCTGCTATTGCACCAAGAGGCCAGGCTATGAAGAAGCATTTCATAGGGTTAGGCATTGCCATAATCTTGTGACCATCTTAGTGTGGTCTTTTTATCCTCACCCCAAAGCGTGTTTTTCCCCAGAACTAAGCAAGTTTTACAGAAGCTGAAATGTACAGGTTTCTAGTTAAGACAGTTTTGATAGACATCAGTAGTTCATTCAGTGTTAGGTCTGTAGTCTCAGATGATAGACCACGTCTTACCCCGTGTAACTCCCCGTTTCCTAAGTCAGCTTGCTAGTCATAGTGTTAACACTTGCTGTTTTCCTTTTCTTTGTCACTCCTGAGTGGCTCCTCCTTGGGTTCCCTGGTATGTTTTGTACCTGGAGATGACCTGCTTAGAGATTCCGTCAAGCTAACTCTGGGCAGGGCTTGCCGACATATAAAGTAACCTCAGAGAGGTCCACCAGGGCCCACACTGAGGGGAGGGCAGCTGGTGTACTGGGCCCACGCAAGAGACCAGAGGAATATGCTTTGCACTAAAGAGGGGACACTCCTTCATATTCAAGGGTACTCCGGTCTACTTATAGCAGATAGTGTGTGAGCCCTGTGATGTGCTTGTGGGCGTGACCTGCAAGCTCCCAACACCTGGTGGTAGGTATTGGCCTTGGGGAGACAGCGTGAGCTCCTAAAGACACTGAACATCCTAAACCACAGAACTTAGAACCCTTCCTCGTGGCGCTCATCAGGAACTTCATCTTCCCAGAAAGCATCTCTGCAGTATAGTGACACTCCTTTGAGCTCCGGTTATTCCCAGAGGCAGTTCTTCCGTCTTGTTGGCAAAAGGGGTTTTGTTGCAAATAGAAAATACACTTGAAAGACGTAAAGGAGAAAAGCAAGTGATTTTTCTCTGCAGGAACTTCCCATACCTGGTGTGGTTCTATGGGGAAAGAGAAAGCTTTCCAGTTCACCGTGTCTTTGGTGTCCAGGGTTACCAGCCAACCACTACTATAAGGCTTTGTTTGATGTACAATGATTATGTTTGGTCTCTAGCATCCTCATCCTTGCCAACTCGTAAAGCCTGTGTCTGCTAAATACTAGTTCATGACAAAGTGTGAGTGACTTGTAAGTTTGTCCTGTTCCTAGAAGTTCCTGTTGGAGCATCAAGAGCTTATTTGTAAAAACAAATCTTGAGATTGTAAACCGTTTAGGGAGTTGACTATTAGATGATCAGGCACTTGGAAAACACACAATTGAGTAGTCAGTAAATCCATAGTGGTAGGGATCTTAACACCTCTGATATCCACAACCACATAAAGGTTACCCAAAAGGAAGAGAGAAGTTGTTGTTATCATCATCATCATCTGGAGAAACACATGCTAAGTGTTGACCTGAATATCACAAGAGACCCTCCATGTTGCCCCCAGATTGTGGCTTATTACTAGTCTCTCCATCCTCTCCCCTTGTCAACTCTGGTCCCACAGAACTCAGATGGACCAGAGAAGCAGCATTAGAAGAGATGACAGCCAGACTTGTTCTCCGAGACAGGAAGTAGAGTGTTTTCCGGGGACAGAGCTAAAGTATTTCAGGAATGGTGCCTAAATGCTGCAGAGAGGGCAAGATCGCCTTGAAGCCACATCTGTGGCATGCAGGGAGGGAGTGTCTCCATTGGGTTAGTTGAGATGGGAAGACCCACCCCTAAATGTGGGCGCAGCCATCCCATGGGCTGGAGTCCTAGACTGCTTGAAAAGGAGAAGGCAAGCTGAGCACCAGAATGCATCTCTCTCTGCTTCCTGACTGTGGGCACAAAATAGCCAGCTGCCTCACATTCCTACGGCTCTGCCTTCCCTGCCGTGATGGCCTGTATCCCCTCAAACCATGAGTCAAAGGAAACCCTCCCTTCCTGAAATAGCTTTTGTCAGGCAGTTGGTGACAGCACTGAGTAATTAATACAGTTAGCTATGTGCCACCACTCGTGTGGCCAGTGGTGGCACACCCTCCGTCCTGGGAATGGATAGAGCCAAACAACAAGCTCGTGGTTTTGTTCCTGAGGAAATGCAAGCATCTCTCCTGCCCATGAAGATAGACAGATGTCGATATAAACAAGAGCCACTGTAGGGAAGGGGGCACACTGTCCCTTCAGCTTCAGCTATAGATCTCAGGCAGGGCACCCTGATGTCTGCTCCTTCCATTCCTGGGTTATTACTTGAAAAGCTTTATAATCATCATCTTTGAAGTAAATTAGATTCCGCGGTTGCCTTGGACTTGTTTGGAACCAGGCAGCCAAACCATTCATCACAGCCCAACCCAAAAAATAGATATGCAATAAAATGTAAACTCGCAGCCACCGAGGAAGCCACAAAATGAGTTAGCCCAGCTATAAAGACCTGACATGCTGAGGCTCTGAGCATCCAGGGATCAATGGCTTTTCAAAGTTCCAGGAACTGCATGCTAATTCCCAGAGCTGTAGTGATAGATACTTGGCTGTGTGAGTTTTAAATGAGTAATTGAAATGAGACACACGGGTATAACTGATTCCCTAGAAAGCGGTGGACATTCGAGAGATCTCACTAAAAGTCATATCTTACACGTCTCAGCAACAATATTTTAGATTTAATTTTAACAGCTGGAGTTGATGGGCTGGCAGAAGCTGGGAGTTTGGAGTTTTGTTTGGGCTACCAGGTGGGGTAGAGGATGCAGTGGGACTCCAGCCCCACAGCCTTCTGAAGCAAATTCCGTCACTCTACTGGAGATGGTAAGTCTGGGCTGGAGGTGTTGGCACGCACCTTTAATCCCAGCACTTGGGAAGCAAAAGTGGAAGGATCTCTGTGAGTTCCAGGCAATCCAGGGTGACATAGTGAGACCTTGTCTCAAAACAAACAGATGATATGTCTCGGTGTTTGCCCTGCAGAAATGACATGTATTGGTGAGTTTGTGGCGGGGGTGGAGGGGGAGGCCTCCTCATAAGCTCACCTTAGGGTGCAGCTGTTTTGGCTGTTCCCTGAGCAGGATTGCACTATGCAGCCTGTTAAAGCCTAGCCCGTGGCTACTAACTGCCTTGCTAACTAAGCCGGTTCATGGTGAGGTTGCTTTAGGAATGCCACTCCTGGCTTTAGGAATGCCGCACTCAGGGGAGAGGACACAGATCTCTGAGTATCTGTCTGTCTCGCTGTTTCTGTGTCTCTCTGTTTCTCTATCTCTATGTCTCTGTCTCTCTCTCTTTGTGTGTGTGTGTGTGTGTGTGTGTGTGTGTGTGTGTGTGTGTGTGTGTGTGTGTAAGTCTATATGTGAATGCAGGAGTGTGGAAGCCAAAGAAAAACCTAGGATATAGTTTCTTGGGCACTGTCCACCTTGATTTTTGAGAGGGTTTCTCACTGGCCTGGAAATCATCAAGGGCTGCCTGGCAGGGGAGCCCCCAGGATCTGCCTGCCCATCTCTCCCTCCCCAGTCCTAGATTGGGATCACAGTCATGTGCCACCAGGCTGAGTTTTAAAAGGGGGAGAGGGGTGTTCTAAGATCAAACTCAGGTTCCCATGCTGGCAAAGCAAGCACTTTACCAACTGAGCCACCTGCTCCACCCCGCATCCATCTCTTTCTGACCATCGGTCAGCGCTAGGACTCCCATCCCAGTCACCCGTATAGTGACAGGCATGAAAGATGAAGGTGGCTTCCCTGTCTTGCTCCATCTATCAACTAAATATTGTTTTCAAGTTGCTTTTGACATCCCAGATCAAAGTCAGGCCTAGGAACTAAAGGCACAGTGTCCTCTCTGCATGTGTCCTCCCCGTTCCTCCCCTCCTCCCCCACAGCCACCTGTCCCTGCTGTGGCAGAGACCCAGGCTCCAAGGCCACTGGACAGCCAAATGTAAGCTTGTCCTGACTGTTCATCACAGTCAATTAACTCAAAAGTTGCTCACTTTAAAAAGCTTCTCGATTTTGCATGTTTTTACACTTTTCCAAATGTTCACATTGGGATCTTGGGGGAAAAAAAACAGGTCGCTTAAATGAGGACTAATATTTTTTTCTCTTTAAATTCATTATCAGTTCCTTCTTCTTTTGAGAAAGATACTTGTCCGCATAATTAATCCTCTGAGGGCAAGCCCAGCAAATGTGTGGATGGGGGCAGGTTTTGAGCAGCCATGTGGGCTCCACACAGTAACACTCCGGATCACCAGGGACCCCAGGGTGCTGACAGGGTGCGAATCTGACCCAGGCCTCCAACTGACACTTGGGAGCTCCAGGCATACAGAAAGGAAAAAGCTGTGTTGATCTCCTGACCCTTGTAGCCAAGGCAACTCTGAATCAGACGGCCCAATCACCTGGTGAAGTTGGGCATGTTTTTCCACCATCTTTGCTGCAAAGTGGAAAGGAGGCACAGTCTGGCCATGCACATCTTATCCCCTGGAACCAATAGAGGCTGCCACCATCCCTGGTTTCCATACCCACCTTCTCAAACCCGGTGATTACCTGGTAGAGAAAGAAGACAGCCACAAGGTGAAGCAAGCTTTCTCAAACGTAGTCAGACTTTCCTTTGTGGGACTGCCAGCTCCCCAATAGCAACATGAAGACTTAATATCAACTATGAAAGTGTGGCCTTTAGCTTAGACTTTTTCCCAATGAGCTTTTATAACTTAATTAACCTGCTTTTATTACTCTACATTTTGCCCTGTGGTTTGGTCGCCTCTTCTCTGTACCGTATGTCCTACTTTCTCCACCTCTCACTGGCTTCTCCATGAGCCTAGATTCATCTCCTCTTCCTCTTTCTTTCCAGACATTCTGCCCATCCTCTCCTGCCTAGCTATTGGCCATTCAATATTTATTAAATCAATCAGAAGGCACCTTGACAAAGGCACATCTCCACAGTGTACAAAAAGATTATCCCACAACAACAAGCATCCTCACTAACCAGCTCTCTTGGGCTCTTTGCCCAAAGAAGGTGAGTCTGACTGCCAGCGAAGGCAGATCCCGCTTCATCCTTGCCATTTAGCTTCTAGCAGTCAGACCAGGCTGGAGGATGGTTCAGAGTCAGCACACCCCCTCAGGGTTTATGTATGTCAGTATCACTGTAGTTGGTAACGGGCTCTTACAGTTACAGAGAGACCAAGCATCTAGCATGTGCCAGCTCTGTGCACTGGGCCCACTTTTCCAGAGAAAGAAACAAACTCAGGGAAGTTTGCAGCAAGTAGCAGAATTGGGATTGCCTTGCACACAATTCCAGAACTTTCTCGTGCATTTAAACTCACCTGGCGTTCCCCTCTGCATTCTCCAGGGAGAAGTGTGTTGTCCCTTCACTTCAAGGTCATCCCAATAGTCTCCTCCCACCAAGATGTCTTTCTCACCTTCTCTCTCACAGGGGCTAAGCCCTGCATCCCATCCTCTGGGAGCCCAGAGACAGTCCTGAGCTCGTCTCTGCTCCTCTCCCTCCTCCTTCTCCACCTATCTTTCCTTCTCCTATTCCTTCTCGATCCACTTTGAAGTCTCAAAACCACGCTGCCTCTTTCTCTCTCCACAGTTTGCTTCTAACTGCAACTGCATGGTGGGGCCCAGCATCTCCAGCCTTTGTCTGGAGCTCAGTCTTCCTTTTTAAAATATCCCAGCTGGAGGCTGTCAATGGCCTCACTGCAGAGCAACTGAATAGTAAATGAACTAATTACAGGTTGTTATTGAAAATCTATTATATATAAATTGAAAAAAACCCTCATTAAAATATGATGCTTTGGTAATTTTTTTAACCCTTTCTCTTGAAGGGAGAGGCAGGGTAGGATGTCTGAACACCTTGCTCATCATCATCTAAGGGCTGTAGAGCTAACTCATGTTCATGGAGTCAGACAGCCCAGCCTGACTTTATGTATCACGGAGAAACTAAAAATTCTGTGTGGAGCTCTCTGGATATTAGCAAATACTTTAAAATGACTGCAGAGGAGGAAAAAGATTTAGTTACAGGGATATGAATGAGAACAATTGAAATGTCAGCCTTTTACAGGATAGCACCGTATTGCCATCATGAATCTCACTGTTTTCTGCAAAGCTTTTGTGGGAACTTTAATGCACGATTCAGCACTGAAGGTCATATTTCTGATGCAGGCTTGCTCCCCTGAATCGCAGTGTTGGGGAGGCTTGGGATGTGCAAGCCTGAGCTATCAGAAGCCTATACGTCAATGAGGATCCTTGTGTGGTCAAGGTTGTGTTCAAGGCTCCAGGCAAAAGCCCAGAAGGCAAATTTAACAACCACACAGAGTGAGACACCTCCTTGGCCTGCCAGTAGCACCCTGGTCTCCTTGTGGGTGTGGCTGATGGCGGGAGCATGAGGGCCCTTGTCAGGTGATCTGGAGTGTAAGGAAGCACACCCAAAAGGTGCTATGGTTTAGATGTAAAGTGTCCCCATAGGATCATGTGTCAGCCCTCTGTCCCCAGCTGGTGGTGCTGTTTTGGGAGCTTATAGAACCTTGCAGAAGTGGGACCTAGATAAAGGAAGTGGGACCTAAATGGAGGAAGTGGGACCTAGATAAAGGAAGTGGGACCTAAATGGAGGAAGTGGGACCTAGATAAAGGAAGTGGGACCTAAATGGAGGAAGTGGGACCTAGAAGGAGGAAGTGGGACCTAGATGGAGGAAGTAGGACCTAGATGGAGGAAGGAGGACCTAGATGGAGGAAGTGAGATGCAGATGGAGAAAGTGGGACCTAGATGGAAGAAGTGAGAGCTAGATGGGGGAAGTGGGACCTAGATGGAGGAAGGAGGAACTGGGACCTAGATGGAGGAAGGAGGAAGTGGGACCTAGATGGAGGAAGGAGGAAGTGGGACCTAGATGGAGGAAGGAGGAGGTGGGACATAGATGGAGGAAGGAGGAAGTGGGACCTAGATGGAGGAAGGAGGAAGTGGGACATAGATGGAGGAAGCGGGACCTAGATGGTGGAAGTAGGACCTAGATGGTGGAAGTGAGACCTAGATAGAGGAAGTGGGACCTACGTGGAGGAAGTGGGACCTAGATAAGGGAAGCAGACCTAAATGATGAAAGTAGCGGGACCTAGATGATGGAAGCAGGACCTAGATGGAGGAAGTGGGACCTACATGGAGGAAGTGGGACCTACATGGAGGAAGTGGGACCTAGATGATGGAGGAAGTGGGACCTAGATGAAGGAGGAAATAGGACCTAGATGGGGAAAGTGGGACCTAGATAGAGGAAGTGGGACCTAGATGATGGAGGAAGCGGGACCCAGATGATGGAGGAAGCAGGACCCAGATGGAGGAAGCGGGACCTAGATGATGGTGGAAGTGGGACCTAGATGGAGGAAGTGGGACCTAGATGAAGGAGGAAGTAGGACCTAGATGCCAATAAGAGATGGTCTTCTAGTGATGGAGGAGCTGGTGTTCTGACTACGTGAAGGGAGGCACATGCTAAGCATCACACACTCTGATTAACAACTCACACAGACATGAACAGGAAAAGTTCTGGTCTCCTCTTCCCTGACTCCCCCATGAGTCCCACCTAGAGTTGGGCAATGACCAGAGGACAGCCAGTCAGTCTGGCTGCCACCACCAAGGGACTAAATGCTGCTTTTTAGCACAGAATACTTGGTAATGTTTTTTTGTTCCAGACTACAAATAGATGCCAGCCCTGCAGCCACAGTCCTGCTGACTTGGCCTCCTGCTCCTGGTTTGGAGCTGCCCCCAGGGAAGCTGTGCAACAGCTGGCATCCTGAGCCTTGGAGAGCAGTCTCGGGTGGTGCAGGTGTTTGTCTTCAGAAAGGGTTTGGGGTAGAACAATTGCTCATGGTTTGTTAGGAAATCGACTGCATCTGGGGACGGACCCAGATCCACAGGGCTACGTTCCCAGTCCACAGTAGGTAAAATGTTCTGAGACGCCCCCACTGCCCCCTGTCCATATGGTGCCTCTAGAACACTTTTGGAGCCTTTCTAAGAGGATCTTCCCCAGCCAGCTACTTCTGACCCTCCCCAGCCACCGTAAGCCACACACAGACACCCCCTCAAAAGCCCAAGGAGGATGGTGGCCACAGAGTTCCACTCAACGCCAAGTCACTGATTCCAGATCTCTCCATGACATGGCATGCAACTGAAAACTTCACACCCTGCTAGGGCCCTTTAGGGTGCTCACTTATCTTCCTCTATCTTGTCTGGGCACACTCAGGCTGTCCCTCCACCTTGTACGTGCACGCTCAGGCTGTTCACACATACACTGCTGCAGAGAGTAGGACCCTGTGCCTCCACCTTGCTGAGTCCTGAAGCGGTGACATCACAGGTGCTTTCAGACTCCTGTCACCTGCCTCCTTCCAAGACCACACCACAAAAATAACAGAGAAAATGGCCGGTAGATGGATGGGCAATTACTGCAAGAACTTCCTGGTGAATCTGGGGGGCTTTGGCTCCACAGGGAAACTGGAGTCCCAAAGAGCGTACTTGTTCAGGTTTCCCCCACTCTCCCTGGAGTTACCAACTCTATGTACGATGTCTTCCTCAAACTTATAGGAAACAATGATTTCTCAGCCCCCTCCCCAAAATAAATGCACTTC
>PVIU01000591.1:218707-295142 GCA_004026605.1 Ondatra zibethicus | reverse complement strand
CAGGAGAATTCCAAGAGCTGGCTGATTCTTCAATATGCTAAGCATCTAGTTCCTCCTGTACCAGCTGTTCTAAAACCTGCAGTTTTTCTATTTTTATTTTTTCTTTCTTTTTTAATTTTTTTATTTTTCATTCAAAAATTTACACTTCCTCCCCTTCTCTCAGTCCCCTCCCACTCCCCCATTACACCTCCTCCCTCCCCCTGCATCCTTAAGAGAGGGCAGGATACCCTGCCCTGTGGGAAGTCCAAGGCCCTCCCCCTTCCATCCTGACCTAGGAAGGTGTGCATCCAAATAGACTAGGGTCCCAAAAAGCCAACACATGCAGAAGAGATAGGTCCCAGTGCCATTATCGATGGCTTCTCAGTCTGCCCCCATTGGCAGCCACATTCAGAGAGTCTGGTTTGATCATATGCTCATTCAATCCCAGTCCAGCTGGATTTGGTGAGCTCCCACTAGATCAGGCACACTGTCTCAGTGGGTGGACCAGCCCCTCATGGTCCTGACTTCCTTGCTCATCTTCTCCCTCCTTCTGCTCTTCAACTGACCTTGGGAGCTCAGTCCTCTGCTCTGATGTGGATGTGGGTCTCTGTCTCTATCTCTATCCATTGGACAAAATTTCTACGGTGATAATCAAGATATTCATCAATGTGACTATGGGACAAGGCTAGTTCAGGCACCCTCTCCTCTGCTGCCCAAGTACCTAGCTGGGGACATCCCCATGAACACCTGGGATCCCCTCTAGAGCCAAGTCTCTTGCCAATCCTAAAATGACTCCCTTAATGTAGATATCTTATTCCCTGCTCCAATATCTGCCCTTCCTCCATCTCCACCCTCCCACTCCCCCAAGCTCTCCCCATCCTTCCCTTCTCCCTTCTCCTAGTTTTTCTATTTTTAAAGGCCATTGATTAACCCATACAGAGTTTTCTGTCAATCATTTAAAGGTAGGGCCATTGGTATCTCTGAGAGTTTGTCAGTTGTTGTTTTGTGATTTGTACAACTTGAGTGGTCAGTGTTTGTTCTTTATAGTTGCTTATAATACCCTACCCAGAAACATGAATTGGTTTATGGTTTGTTTCTGAGACTGCAGGAATGTTAAGTTGGGTATTCCATTGTCGGAAAAGATCACGACCTCATAGATTCACTGCTATATTAGCCACATATGGCCTTAGCCTTCCTCTCTGTCCTTCTGGCCCTATGCATTCAACCCATCTCATGCTTTGTTTTACCTTAGATAGGGTTCCAATTCCTAAGAATTGAACATCTTTCTCCTGAAGAGACCAATTCAAATGCTAAGGTTCTAGAGTAATAATAGTCACATCTGCACTGGTGTCTAATAACCTTCCCATTATAATGTTATTTATTCTTACTCTCAACTTTGGCCTTTGATCATTTCTAGAAATCTCCCGAAATAAACATTTTCTATTTTATATTGGAATTTTTAATTCACCCTCCATATTCTATCATTTAGAGCAGTATATATTTTTATAACAGGCATTGGATTTTCTAATTTTCCTGGGAAGGTATGTCTAGTGTCAGCCTTTGCTGCATCTTCTGCATAACCCAGAAAGTTGGGGCCTTTTATTTGTAGGATTCCCAAAAGAAACATTATTTCTAGTAATACCCTGTCTACAATCCCTTCTCAAATGGTCTATTCTACCACAATTAAAGATTTGGTATTTGGATGTCTCTTCATACCTTTGGAAATAACTTCTCCTACCCAAGTCTCATTGTTATAGTCAAAAGACTCAATATTGGCTGTGTGTAGGATCCATTTATCCATTGTTGCTGATCTGACCTTTAAGGGCCTAAATATCTTTTGTCATTCTTAATTAGCATTTTCAAAATCAAGAGACTCAATGAGTACTCTTGTAGCTTCTGAATCTTCTACCCCCTACTTGTACAACTTTAGTTAATCTTTGCAAAAAGTCACTACATGGTTATCTTGGGCCTTGTATAACCTTAGAAGATGATTCAATTCTTTTTTCCTGATTCTTGAATCTTGTCCCAAACATTCTAGGCTGCTGAATGGCATAGGGACAATATGTGCTCATTGCATGTAGCTTAAGTATCTGGATCAGCATAAGGGCCCTCACCAAGAATTTGATCTTGTGAGGCCCCGAAACATCTGACTCTGCCTCAATGTTCAAGGGCCTTAGCCTCTTCTCTCCAAAACTGTAGCTGTATACCATGGTCTAGCACAGCTGAGACTAGTTGAAGACAATCATGTGAAGCAACATTATTTCTTGGAGGCCATGTCTTTACCAACTCCCTCACATATGGTGAATGCATGCCATAAGATACTACTGATTGCTTAAAATCTTTTCAATCTTTCATACATATAGGTTCCCATTAACATTCTGTATATCCTTTTGGGTATTGAGTATTTGTTTGCTTCTCAGAGGTAATAATAGGATAAGTAGCTAAAACGGTTGGTAAGTCATCTCTGACTCTGAGAGGTATTGGTGATGCTAAATCTGTACTGTTGTCTTTTGCCTGTACCTGCTCTCCTTCCTTATCAATTCTGACAAGTTTCTTAGTCGACTAAAATCTTTTCATCACTGTCTTTTGTAAGGTTCGAATTTCTTGACCTGTGAATATTTATAATGATTTCATCAAATCAATTAGTTTCTTGTTCTCATTCTGCACATGTGGTTCCAAGTTTATAAATTTTCTCATTAAAGATATCTTTTCATCTTTAGAGATTAATCTGGATGGCATCTAGATTGCCTTCCAGGAGTGATGCTCTAACTGCTAGCTTGTCATAACTTTTTAAAAGATTTTGATTATCAATTTCAACAGTATGAATCCTTTCAGATAATCTCTCTGCACCATTTTTGTAAGGTTTCATAGCCCATTTACACGGATTGAATTTTGCCTGTCAAATTATGACTATTATTTTCAGTGCTATGAATCCTTTCAGCCAACTTCTCATTACTAGTCTGTAAAGCCTGTATCATTTCTAAAAGTTTCTCATTCTTGACTCTGTTATAAACCATTTCTTTAAACATATAATATGAATTATCAAACTGATGGTAGTTATAGCTAAGAATATGTAAGTCCTGGGTAGGTCACATACTTCCCCTAAAATCCCATCCATAATAAAAACAAAAAGGTTATTAAATTCTTGGATGGTGATATTATCTACAACTATCTCAGGCATGGTTTGCAAACTGCAAATACAAAATTATAGTTAGCAGATGACTCACCTATGTTAAAATCCTGGTTTAGTTAAGACTTTTAATATGTAATAATGATGTGGGCCAGAAATCCCTTAGATTTTCTAAGCAGAACTCAGAACCAAAATAGAATGAAATTTTGTTAAAGAGATGCTGGTCAGGGTAGCCAGTGCAGCAGTATGCACCAGGGAGTTGCATGTATGTGGGGCTGGGGGCAAGCCATGGGACTGTAGTAGCCAAGGGAAGAAGCTGTATGGGGCTGTGGAAGTCATGGGGGTAGACCCTGGGTTGGCAGCAAGGATGGGCATAGCAGGAGAGGAAGCTAAACCAGGGCAGATGGGAGTTGGGAGTGCTAGTGCTTCTCCCAAACTCAGGTGGCTAGGTTTGGGATCCAATTCCTAGAAGTGGAATTCCAATCCCAGCTCTGGTCTGGGCTGATGGCAAAAAAACCTCAGGCAAATGACATTTTTCTAAACTCGTGCCCCAAAAAGCTGAGTGCTAAATTAAGCACAATTAATAAAAACTCAGAGAGAGAAATTGAGGTTAAACCTGAAGGTCAGAAAAGCAAAACAGTCAGTAACTGGCTCTAACCTCAACTTCAAGTCTGAAAATGATGATTTTGCCTCTAGGAATCTCAGAATGAAACTGTGTTTGAGAGTTGTTTCCTCCAGTTTTATAATTCTCTGTAGGGCTGGGATTAAAGGCATGTACCTCCCAGTTTCTATGGCAAACTAGTGTGGCTACAGGGATTAAAGGTGTGTGTGTGGGGGGGTGTTATTGTGGCCTGGTCTGTAAAGCTGACCAGTGTAGCTATTTCACTCTCTGAACTTTAAGCAAGTTTTATTTTTTAAAATATAAGTGAACTGCCACTACAAGCAGGAGAGTGGATAGCAACAAATCCTAGCCCCTGTTCTACTCAGTTCAGATGGTTTCTGGGGCAAAGGCTGCACATCCCCTTTGCTTTTGATTTTTGGAAAGAAAAAAATCTGGCAAGAGTCTCTAGACTTTGGTAACACAATCTCTCTGTCTCTCTCCATCTCTCTCCATCTTACTCTTGCTCTCTCTTTCTCTCTCCAAGACTTAACAGCAGCTTCTTGTTGATGCTTATATGGCTTGCTATGTATTCTATGTCAAGTCTCCACTCCTCCATCATCTAGGCAAAACAATTCCTAGTGTTAGATTCCTTTGTTTTTAAATACTTGAAGCCTCTTATATTTTTCTGCTTGGAAACAGGCAGACTTATCCTTTCTGAGATTTTCACTGGCCTTGATAGGCAGAATTACCCTTTCTGAGGTTTTTAGTGGCCTTGGTTTCAAAACTGTGGACATGATTCTTCTGCCACATGAACCAACCACGAGTTTACTGTGAGGTCTTGGCCAAGGTCATAAACAGTACCAAGGTCTTCACTGTAAAACTGTGCTGAGTGCTGAGGACTTGGAGCCTCTGAGGTGCTGGGCCCTTTCCCCAAGCTCTACTCTATTTGTTTTCATCTTCAAAAGTAGTGACATATTTCTCCAGGAGCTTCTGCTATGTGATTTCCAGTTATTAAATGATCTGGGCTGTATCCAGGTGTGGTGATTAAGTGGCCTGGTTGGGGAAGGTCCGACAGCCTCATCATCCCTCTATGGACCAGACAGTTAGCATCCATAGTTCATACCTTTAGGTTTGCCTTGTCCTGAAGTCATAAGCCCCACACTTGGAGGAATGGCTGAGTCCTCTGCTAACATACGAAAAAGCACACAGCCAGCAGAGCCAGTCAAATTTACAGTTTGGAAATGGGAACCTCACCTATCTGTGTTTGCTATGGTTTCAACCTCTAGCAGAGGCTTCTGTGACTACAAAAATACCAAATTCCCCCTTTCCCTGAACCATTATTTCTCTTTGTATAGAGAATACTCCTTGAGAGTCTAGTGGATAAAGCCCTCATTAGGTTTGTTTTTAGAGACCATCAAGGCTGTTAGCATCCACCACAGATCACAGTAGTAATACCTTTCCCTTCATAGCTTTGCTCCACACCCTTTGCCAAGAGCATTGACTCAGCCCCTTGCTTAATCACTCTACAACAGAACAGCTGCACCCCACTGTGTAACTATAAAATCACTTTGGCAAGTTCTCATAAATAGCAAAGAGAAGAATTATTTACTTCGGCTTAAGGTTGCAAAGGGTTCAAAACTCAAGGTCATGGCTAGTTAGCTTGGTCGAATAACATGGAGGCAGGAACCTGTCGTAAAGGGGAGCTATTTACTTCATAGCTAGTCAGGAATCAGGAGAGACGGTGGTTGGGAGGAAGAAAGAGGCCAGGAATAGCATATTCGAAAAGGCCTGCCCCTAGTGGCCCATTCCTTTCACCTAAGACCCACCTCAAAGTTTCCACAGCCTTTCAAAATAGCACCCGCAGCCTGGGACTTGGCTCTCAACACATGAGCCTATGGAGGACATTTCTTAGTCCATAAGACCAGTATTAGACACTGTTACTGCAACCTGATTTTAGATATCACATCAGCGTTCAAATACCTGTCACCTTCTCAAGGAGAATTTCTTTGTCCAGCCCTTCAATTTGCTCAAGCCATGGCCTCCCCTCCATCAAGGCTCTGAGACAGCCTGGACAGCAAGGCATCGACTCTTCAATTTCCAGACAGCCTCTCTAAGCCAAGCTTGATGCTCTCTCTCACCTCTAGGCAAGGAAGAGAGAAGCACTGTGGTTAGCTGGGCACTGCAAGATTAGGCTTCCAAGAGGCTGGGCTCCCAATAGACCCTATGTTTGTTTTGGTCCTGAAGGGCTGACTGTCCTGAAATCATTTGTTCTGAGCTCAATGATGTTTCTAAGACAAAACTCCTGAGGCAGAGGGGTCTCTGAAATAAAGGGTTTACAGCTATCCAGAATAAGGAACAGGCCTTAAAAATATTGGGGGTGTGCTTGCATAACCTTAGGGAAAACATTTGCTGCTGAGGCTGTTCAAGTTATGGGTTATTGGGTTGGCTGGATGAGGGACATGGAAGCGGTCCTGGGATGGAAAGCAGGACTAAGGAGCACTTGTTGTTTCTGGATTGGTTGAGGATAACACCTAGACAACTCATGCATAAACATCACCCCCTGACTAATAGGACTTACAGTTTTTACATACAATTAGCAGACACTTGAAAGCAAAGCAATCATCTATTCTTTTTATCCTGTCACTTTTCGCTGATTAACCTCCCATCATCTTGACTCCTTTCTGTCCTCTGATATTTGGTTAATTAAATTTAAAATGTCATTTTTTTTATTTTTCTCTGTTAATTACGTAGAGGCTTCTGTAACAAATTTTGCCACTAAACTTTTATTTTGAAACAATTGCAGATTTATTTAAGACTATAAAGAAAATCCTGTAATATTTTTCACATAATTTCTCCCATTAGTACCATTTTTCAAAACTACAGTTTAATAATGCAAGCAGATATATACTGCATAGATGTAGTTGTAATAAAAAGTGCTTCCAAGCCCACAAAATCCCTCACGTGTCTTTATCTTATTGTACACACTTACTTTTCATTCCTACCACCTCCTGCACCTCGGGTGACCACTAATCCGTCCTCCATTTCTATAAAATTAGTATCTCAAGAATGCTTTTTAAATAGACTCATGCAACACGTACTGTTTTGTGATGACTTCTCATCCCTCAGTGTGACTCTCTCAAGATCTATCCACATACTGTGTATAAAAATTTCATTTATTGAGACCACTAAGCATTGTAATGTTCAAGGGTCTGAGGAAATCACAGCTTGTTCCTATTTGAACATTAAAGGACATCTGGGCAATTTTAGGTTGGGTGTTGTGAACAAGGTTGCTATAAACTTTCACGTATCGGTTTTTATGTGAATACCAGGTTTTATTTCTCTGTGATAAATGTTCATGACTATAACTTCTATATCATATGGCATTTGCATACACTAGATTTTTGCTTTTTTTCAAAGAAATTGCCAAAATGATTTCCTCAGTGGATGTAGCATTTCAAACTCCTTCCAACAATGTGTGAGGGATCATTTCTCTATGTCCTTACTATTTATCATTAATGCTAAAATTAAATTCAGACATTTTGAAATGCTCATTTACTATAGCCAATTGTTTGAATTTGCACTCTCCAAATAGCTAAGTATGCAGACATCTTTTGATGTGTTGCTTTGCCATCTACAGGGCTGTCTCAAGGAAAGCCCTTTTTGTATCTTTTGTTCACTGTGCTCTTGAAGGCCCTGAGTTCTTCAAACATTTAGATACTGCTCCTTTATTGGTATGCGCCTTAGAGCACTTTTTTTAATTCTCTGTCTATCTTTTTCTTCCCCTCCCTATTACTTTCCTTTCAAGGGTATTCCATGTATTTTTTCCATGTTTCTAGCTTAAAAAACAGCATCATGTTTTATAGTTTACTATACACTCGAGCTTAGATAAACATATCAAATGGGTGACTTAGGTAGAAGTATTTGTTTGATTAGCCTGTGAGTTCACATGCTCCCGTGTGGTTTGTTCATCAAGCTGAACTGTCCTATCGATTTGCATTTGCACCTGCAGGAGGAGAAAGCTGGCAATATTTACAAGAGTCTACCTCTGGAAGTTCTGTTTGTGTTCCCATTGATCTGCTTCTATCTCTCCACCAATACCTTGTAGTATTGATTACTATGGCTGTATAGTAAGTCTTGAAATAGGGTAGAGTGATTCCTTCCATTTTATTCCTCTTTCCCATAACTGTGTTTTGCTACTTTAATTCTATTCCCTTTTTGTATAGCAAAAAAAAGAAAGAAAGAAAGAAAAAAAGAAAGAAAGAAACAAATCTGTGTCTATGTAAAAAAATTAACTTTCTTGGATGTTTTTGAGTTCTGTTAAACACATATACTCATTAACAGAGAATGGATCCTTTTACCACTGGGCACTATAGACTGCTTGGGATGTTTCTTATGAACTTAATTCATTTTCCTTAATAGTTATAAAGATATTCAAACTGTTTTGTACTGTGTAAGTTCTGATAGTTTGTGCCTTCCAAGGAATTGCCTCATTTGTTGATATTGTAAGATATCAAACTGGTATATAAAAGAAAACTATTCACAATATGCCTTCATTAGTGCATTCGTATCTGTAGCGTTGAGCTCTGATTCAAGATAATCTTATGTATTCTCTTGGTTCTTTGTGAGTCTTTCTGGAATATTCTCAGTTTTGTGATATTCCTAGCCATTATTTGTTTTATTGAATTTTCTCCACTGTTGTCTGTTTTTAATTCCACAAATTTCTGTTCTTTGTGACCTTTTATTCTACTCATTTCAGAAATGTTTTGTGTTTCTTTTTCTGACCTCTTGAAGAAACACCATTGGTTTGAGTCTTTTTCTGCGCCTTGCTGTCTGTTCTTATACTGTGGTTCTTCCTTTCAGATCGGCTTTAGTTGCTTTGACTTGAAACATTTTCATTCATTTAAGTGCATTATGGTTCATATATGTTTTTCAAGTACCAGAAATGGATATGTATTCTGCTGGTGGTTGGTAGAATGCCAATTAGATCCTGTGAAAGGATAGTATGGTCACATTCTTCTGTGCCTTGCTTACCCTCTGTCCAGCCAGTGCTGAGGTCTCCAAGTGTGCCAGTGGCTAGAGTGCATGCCTTCTCTGTTTTAACTCCATCAGCTCTTCAGCATGTACTCTGCAGTTGTCTTATTTAGTGGCTGCGCGTTTAGGATTACTACCTCTTCCTAAAGGTTGACCCTTTATTACATAGCACTCACTTTGTCTTTGGTAGTTTTCTTTGATCTGAGTCACTTTATACGTTTCTATAATAGCCAGCCATTTTTTGATTTTTTTAATATGTTATGGTATATTTCTCTTCCATGGTTTTACTTTCAACCTGCTTATTTCTTATCAACAACATGTACTTGGGCCACACTTCCCATCTTTCATTTTGTGTATTTAAGCAATTTATTCTTAACCTCAGAGCCATCTCTATACCCATAAACAATTTATTCTTAATACAAGTAGTGATATTTTAGTGCTTAAATTTGGTTTTTTTTCCTATTTGGTATCCAATTTTATGACTCTAGCTGTACATAAATTTTCCTTTAGCCGTGTTTAACATACAGCAGCTGGTAACAAATTTTCTTAGTTCTCTTTTATCTGAGAAGGTCTTGATTTTTGCCTTCATTCTTAAACAATATTTTTCACTAGATAGTATCTTTTGTCAATAATTACTTTTATTTTGTTTAAAATAATGTACTGTGCTGTTTCTTTCAGTATCTTTGGCCCAGAAAGAATCTTCTCTCATCCTAACTGCTTCCTCCTATCTATGAGAAGAAGCTTCTTTCATGTTGAACTATCCATGCATCTCCAGAGTGAAGCCAATGTTGTGATGAATGATATATTTGATATCTTGGATTCAGTTTCTAGTATTTTATTGAGAAATTTTGCTTCTATATTCAGCAGGGAGATTAATATGAAATTTTTAAAATTTGATGTCTTTATCTGGTTTTGGAATCAGGGCAATACTGGTTTCACAAAAAGAGTATGAAAGGCTTCCTTCTTTCTCAATTTTATAGACTAATTTAAGTACTATTAGTATTAATTCTTCTTAGAAATTATACTGGAATTCTGCAGTGTATTCATCTGGTCCTGGACTTTTTGTTAGTTGGGAGACATTTTATTGATTGAATCTCTTTATTCATTGTGTTTGTGTTTAAGGTATTTATTTCATCTTGGTTTAATTTTAGTATGTTGTATATATTTAGAAGTTCATTTCTTTTATATTTTCCAATTTAATGCAACAGAAGTTTTTAAAAATATCCTAAAACTTTCTGAATTTCATGAGTATATTTTGTAATGTTCCCATTTTCATTTCTACTTTTATTAACTTGGATTATCTATCACATGAATAGACTCAAATACAGAAATCACACAATCATCTAACTAGAAGCAAAAAGCGTTTCACAAAGTTCAACATCTCTTAATTGTAAACGTCATAGAGTAACGATGGATGGAGGGTGCACAGCTCAACATAATAATGGCTATACACAGCAAACTTCCTGCTAAATAAAGGAAAACTCAAAGTGTTCCTTCAAAGATCAAGAAAAAGACAAGGGTGTCTACTCTCTTCACTCTTATCCGCTGTAGTGCTGGAAGTCTTAGCTAGAGTAATAAAAGAGACAAAAGGAAAACAAATAAAAAAAACGTCAAATTATCCCTGCATGCAGACATTTATTCTAAACACAACACTCCACAAAAAATACTCTTAAATACTTTCAGCAAAGTGGTGGGATACAAATAACACAAAAAAATTAGTAGCCTTCTTATATGCAAATGGCAAACATGTCAAAAAAGAAATAAAAGAAGCAATCCTATTCACAGTAGCCACCAAAACAATCCCAAGCTAACAATAACAGCAACAAAACTGTTGGAAGAACCCTAATTAAAGTAACGATAGACCTCTTCAATGAAGGTGTTAAGACCCCTGAAGAAAGAAATTGAGGAAGAAGCAAGAAATTGAAAAGACCTCCCATGATCATGGGTCGCCAGAATTAATATTTGTGAAAATAGTCATACTCCCACAAGTAATATATAAATTCAATGCAATCATAATAAAAAAAACCCACAACCTTTCTCCACAGATATAAGCAAAATAATCTCAAATTTTCTATGGAGACATAAAAGACTAAAGATAGCCAGAGCAGACAGAACAAAAAAGGATACTGAAGGAGATATTGCCATAGAATATTGAAGGTGGTATTATCCTATTTGATTTCAAGCTATACTTCAAAGCCATGGTAATAAAACCAACATAATATGACACAGAACAGACATTTAGATCAATAGAATAGAAGGCATCATCCAGATTCAATCACATGTAAATACAGCTAACTGGTATTTGGCAAGGGCACTGGAGAAAATATGGCATCTTCAATAAATGGTACTGGGAAGCCTTGATTTTAACCTGCAGAAAAATGAAACTAGATCATTACTTCTCATCGTTCACAAAGTTCAGAGTTTCAAATGGATCAAAGATCTCATCTTGATTCCCTGAAGCTGTTGCTAGAGGGGAAATGTAGAGAACACACTATAACTTGTGAGCACAGGTAAGGGTTTTCTAAAAGGACTCCAGCCACTCAGGAAATATGACCAACAATTAACAGATGGAACCCCATAGAACTAAAAAGCTGCTATTGAGTCGTACAGCAAAAGGAATTGCCAATCCAGCGAAGAGGTGGCTGGCAGAATGGGAGACAGGCTTTGGCAGCATCTCTCAGAGGACTAGGTTCTGCACAAAGAACCAAAATAACTAAACACCAAAGAATAAGACAACATGACTTAAAATGGTCTGTGGACTTCACAGAAAGTTCTTAAAAGAAGAAATATGAAACAGTGATAAATGCTTAAAATACATTAAATGGCCAATGCTATCATGGAAAGGCAGATGAAAATTTTATTCAATCCCATCTCACCCTAGTCATAATAACTATCATCAACAACACAGATGTCAACACGCAACAGTGAGAAACTGGGGGATCAGAAAACTTGTATACTCTTGGTGAGTCTTCATACTGATACATCCACTCTGGAAATGAGCCTGAAAATTTCTCAAAAACCAACAAACAAAAACCCCAAAAACTAGAAATAAATCTACCATATGACCCAGCTATTCCAAGCATGGACATATGCCAAAGGACTTTGCATCTTACTACAGAGATTCTTTCCTAGCCACGTTGATAGATGCTCTGTACATAATAACTGGAAAATTGAATAAATCTACCTGCCCATCAACTGACAAATGGGTAATGAAAATCAGGTGCATATACACAATGGAATATTACTCATTTGTTTAAGAAAAGGAAGTCACAAAATTTGCGGTAAATGGATAAAACTAGAAAATAATATGCCAGATGAGGTCACCTGGGCTCCAAAAGGCAAACCCCACATGTCCTCTCTCATATGAGAATCCTATTATAAAATCTCTTGTGCATTTAACATGGGTATGTATAGAAACTAGGAAACTAATAACAAGCTATTGGAGGTGAGGATGTGATTGTAGAGGGAAGATAGCAGAATATAGGTAAAATGAATGTATACAGGAGCAATAGCAGGGACGCCAGTGTTCACAAAGGTTATTGTGTGATGGGATACGTAAATGAGGGAAAGCTTAACTAAAGGAAACCTGCATGAAGAAGCTGTGTGGGAATCTATGATTTTGCAATCTAAGTTACAATATATATAAGAGAGGATAATAGAGCATCTGTGGTATGAAATGCCAGCAGAATACAGGGTGATAAAGGTTTAAGTAGGGTTGGGGACAGAATGGTAGGAGAAAGGATGGCTAGGGTGGATTAATCAAAGCCAAAGATGTATATGAAAAAAAACCTTATAATCATTTCAAGCCAATAAAACATTTTTAAAAGGAGTTTGAGCAAAATTATTCCACATAAATGAACAATGTTCCTCCCAGAAGACATGTGTTAAATTAAAATCTCAGTGCCAGATATGAAATACTTACCCAATAGTTATTCATCTATGAGGCTTCAAAGGTACCCAAAATAGCACAGACTATTGCCATTGTCCTTGGTTACCCATGATAATTAGGTGGTAAGACCCTAATTGCAATCACATAATGGTTGCAGGACACAGAAACACCAGTCTTAACTTGACTAAGAAACTGTCCCTTCTGGTTAGATTTCATAGGCTAGAAAGTGCCACATAAGTTTCTGGGTAAGAAAATCAGCAATGATTTTATCCAGCACTGACTCTGCATGCTATGCTACCGACCTACCAGGCAGGATGTGCCCACTGATGCAATCGTGGCAAGATTATGGGGATAACCAACTACATACTCTCTTGATTGACTCTGAGGACTGCAGGACAGGAGAGAACTGATGCCTGATATTATAAACATGGTCAAAACCCATGGCTGGGGAAGTCATAGACATATGAATGAACCTACTGATGTCATTCTTCTGATGTTCATATTGCCTAACTACCTTCTAAACATTTACATTTATGTGATATATACATCTGTGCTGCTCCCAACCTCACTCAGAAAAGTTTCTTATGGCAGTGGGTAGTAGTGAAGAACCACAGTGCTGTTCAAGTGCTGAGAATAAGTGACTGAGTACTCAGCTGTAGGCGGCATCTATATCAGCCCTCTGCTCCCAGGCTCAGGGAACACTGTCGAAGAATGGTGGGAGATAATGTAAAAGTTGATGGATGGGAAGAGGTTCTGTGAAATGCTCTCCTCTGGACATGACAGGGCTGTTGGACGTCAGCCCACACTAGTATGGCTATCTTCACGTTACCTGCACTAGGTCAAGCCAGCTAAAGGTTCCAGCATGGAGCAGGAGAGGCTTCTGAGACCTCACCCCTAGCTGAGGAGTTACTAGTAGTCGATGGCTTCTAGATGCGAGACAATCACTTTTCTTGGACTCAATAGGTTAAAAGAAATAATTATTAATGAATAATTATAAAAGAAGGACATGAAGTTGGAAAGTATATGAGATGGGGTCTTTAGATAACTTGAAGGAGGAATGTGAGGGATCATATGGCAAACATGTGTTGTATACATGTATGAAAATTTCAAAGAATAAATACATTTTTAAAAAAAGTTTCCCTTTACATGATTAAACTCTGCCTTCCGAGTCATGAGAAACTAAACATGCTGCAGTTTCTCCAGACGTGAATACTTTGTGGCTTATCCTGTGTGGAACTGACTGCGTCCTGAATTTATACATGCATAACTTTTGCTGAATTAAAATTCTTTGATCCATTACCTCTTTAAATACTTTTTTCTGACCTGCTCTTCTTCCTGATTCTGGAGATCTCATGACATAGGTTACAATCTCTGCTCTAGTCTTACAGTGTCTGTTCGTTTCTTTTTGTCTTTTTTTTCTCCATGTTCCTCAAATTGTTTTGCTTCTCTTGTTTTGTCTTTCACTTCTCTGGCTCCTTTTCTGATGTCTCTATTCTGAGCATCCACTGAGATCCTTATAGTTTCTGTGCTTTTCACTATTGAAACTGATTTTGATTTTTTATTAGGGGGATATTTTTAAAGTGTGATTATTCTTCAGTGCTGGGGGTTGAACCCAGAACCCCACACAAACTAAGCATGTGCTCTATCATTGAGCTGCACCCCACTCCCTATGAGTAATAAATGGACTTGCTCACCAAAGCATCTTTCAGCACAGCATGCCTTAGCGGTCTTTTTTTTTTTTTCTTTGTAGTTACGATTTTTCTGGCTCTTGGAATGGTGCATGGTTTTCCTTTGAGGCTTAGACATTGTGAAAACAATGTTATGAGACTGAGGCTTACAGCTTCATTTTTAGCTCCCATTCTGTAGAATTGCTCTCGCAGGGAAGGCGGGCCATGCAGTGAGGTAGAGAAAGAGGTCTCCTGTACCTTACTCATAAGAGTGAGTGTTATGAGTCCATTCTTGTGAGGGTTTCATGCCCATAACCATGGCTGATATGATTTCAAAAAGGTAGTAGGTGTGTCATACCCTAAAACAGCATTCCACAACATCCCTCCTGCAAACTCTTGCTCTTCCTCCTCCATGCTCCCACTCCCAACTTAGACAGAATCTTTCGTGGTATCACTTACATGAAGCATCCCCATCCTCTCTCAACTGCAAGTGATCTTGATCTCCTTTGAAATATTTAGGCCATACCTGTCTTCCAGTGCTGGAGTTATTTCTTGTCCAAGATGTTTATGGGATCTCTTTAAGATAAAGGTCATACAATGTTCATATCTGTAAACACACACATTTCTACCTTACTATGAAGACTTATACTGAGTGGATGAGGGAATAAATGAATGAAATAAAGTTTAAGGGCGTGACATATTAAGACCCAGATCCTATTGTAAATAGAATAGAATCCCCATTGTATTGTCACCTGTGCAGATGTGACTGATTAAGGCTCTTGAGATGAAGAGTTGCCCTAGATTACCTTGGGGACGCATCAGAGTCCCAAGAGTTACTGTAATCTTAAAAAAGAAAGAGCTACCGTAGAGAAGGGAACAAGAAAATGAAGTGATGTGCTACAGCCTTGAAGCTGGAAGACAGAGGAAATCCAACAGCCAATGGACAGGCAGTTTCTAGAAGCTAGAAAGGGTAGGAATGGACTTTTTTTCCCACTGGGAATTCCACAAGTAACAAGGTTCAGGTGAGATCATTTTGAACTTCTGGATTCTAGAACCTTAAGGTCATCAATTTATCCTGTCTTTGAGAAACCAAGTTTGTGGTAACTGATTGCAGCAATAGTATAATAAAAGGAGGCCAATAACTCCCTACTGCTGACATCACATACAGAAGTGCTATAATGAGGTCACTATGAGGAATGCATTCATTCATTGATTCATTCACTCATTCAGAGCTACTGACTACCCACCAGGCATCAGACATTGGTCTTTAGGGTGGGAAAATGACAGAGGGTTGATTGTAAACATAGATCAGGCCACTCCTTGTGTTCTCACTCAAGACATAGTAGCTCCTGGTTTAGAGTCACACAATGGAGTCATCTTAGGACTCACGGAGCAGCAGAAGCAGCCAGAACCTCCTTTTGTTCTCTTTGCTCAGTACCAATTTATCCCTTTCTAGAACATTCTGTCTTTATACTAAGTTAAGCAAGATTTGAAAAACCTTTCAGAATCTTCTAATGCAGCAATTCAGATGCCCAATAGCTGCATCAGAGTTATTACACATACAATCTGGGTCCCAGGGTTTACAATGGTTACAGCCTTGAGTATATAACATGACCCTGATATGCCTCAGTTTACTCATCTAAGGTATGAAGGAAGTAGGAGCACTTTCCTTTTAGAGCTATGATGGCTAAAGGATCTATTTACACATGAACCTAAGACAATCCATGGTATTTACAATGGGAACATATGAGACTGTCTAATTTGAAAATACATTCCAAATATAGTGAACAGAAACCAGCCAAGTAGACACAGGCAAGGAAAAAGGGAAAGAAAAGATATTCTGGGCAAGTAAAAACTGTCCCCCTTCCAAACCATAAAATTTACCAGCCTTGTCTCTTCCTGCAGTGGGAAAAGGGAAAAGTACTACTTCCATGTCTTCAACAGCTGTAAGGAAGGGTGCATAAAGCTGGCATCAGAGAAACACAGATGGATGGTACCAAACCAGCAACAATTCTTTATCAAATACCCTCCATTGTGCAGGAGAGGCTACAGGGATGAGATGGCAAGCTACAGCAGGCAGGAGAGAGTCCTGGGCATGTAGTGAGAAACTAAAGGAGGAGGCAGAAGACAGTTCAGGGACCGCAGTACTTTAGCACAAAAATGAACATTCCAGGATTGAGACCTACTCAGTATTGAGGTCAGATCCTGTTTCTGCTTAGTGAATATGGCTGATTTGTTTAGCTTCTTTGATCTTCTTCCATAAGAGAGATCATCATTGTATATTTTCTAAAAACACTGGCAAGATTAATGACATACTGCTTGCAAATATTTAGCCAGGGCTCAACATATGTTTCTTAAAGAAAAAAGTAGTAATTGATAATGGTGGTTTGGGAGCTGGAATGGTAGGACTGGGTAATTTGCTTGGCATTCTTAAATAAATCTTTAGCTACTATAAAATAATAAGTTTGATAAGGACATAACACACATCATTTACCTTGCTCCCAACTGCCTTCTTAACCCTCCCCATCCCTCATCTGCAGTCTCTTGCTCTTGCTGGTCTTCTTTTGCTTTCATTGTGTGTGTATGTCTGTGTGTGTGTGTTTCTGTTTAAATCTAAACTTTCTTGTCTAAAAGAAAACAAGAAACATTTTGGCTTTATTATTATTTTTATCAAAATCATGATCAGATAAGAAAATACTGTGTTTATGTTCCTCCTTATCCTCATGACCTGACACTTCAGACATATGTGCAGTAACTTAGGGTCCTCCAGAGACAACAATTAGGATCAAATGCGCAGACCAATGAAGTCTTCACCGTTGGTTCAGGACGGCACAGAAGTCTCCCAAGCTTCCATAGTCTTCTCCTGTTAAGATGGCTCCTTTGACTAAATGCCCCATGCTAGGACCCACTTAAAAGGCAACTGCCCTTCCACTCCAAATACTGGGTCCTGGTTAGAGTTACCAGGGACTGTGTGGCTGGCCTGTTTCCATCAATCCTCATAAGAACAGAAAGCCTTTCTCTCTTGGCCCCAGGGAAGGCATGGACATTCTAGAAAACCCCATTCTACAAAACCCTAGAAATTTATAAATTATCATCTTACAGACTGTGGAATGCCATTACTTCCTGCTGTCCATCATTGCTCCATCTGTGTCTATGTGCTCATACATGCTGAACACTAGGCCAACATTGGATAGTAAAAGGCTATGAATGAAAATTGAACATCTACCATTTAGGAAGAGTATGTTCCTATAGAATTGCATCTTTCTATCAGAGAGGAAGTGTATCTTGAAGATTGACAGGCATCAGACTTAAGCCAGCGCAATTAGTTCAGTTTCTAGATCTTCTACTCAGTAACAACCTATACAAAGCTCAAACATGTGTCACATAATTATGAAATAAATAGTAGGAATTTCACAAGGATTGCATGAAGGTAAAATTTTGCTTGGTACAAGAAAATTTCCTGATGCAAGGGACCTCAGGCAAGATGTACCAGGTTTCTAAGTTAAGGTACTTAGTTATGTGAACATCTATAGGTACTTGAGGCTCCAGCTTGGGTAGGAAGAAAACAAAGGCAGGAGGTTACAGAACAAGGAAAGAGCTTTTGGAGTCTATTAAAGAGTCCCTACATATCGTGAAGGAATAGGTATTTGGGCAAAAAAGGAATCAATGTGCTGACCGACTCATTCAATACCTTCACTCACTTACTAGGGCCTGGCTGTGGCTCTTGGCATTTGGGAGGAGAATGGATTTTTATTGCTTAATTCTCTGTAAGTGAAGGACTAGTGAGTTGTAAAATCCTGTTGCTTAACATGTAACATTAAGTAAGTATTGAACTAGCACAAAACAATCGATTCCAAGTTTGGTTGCTTTTCTTTGGGAATTGAGAGTAAATCGCTGCTACCGCTCTTCTCAATTCATAAAGCACTGTACAAGACACCTCAACAAGAGTGTTTCAGCCCTAGGGCACACTTCAGTGGCTCCATTCTACAGACTCTGCTTGGATCACTCACGGCATATTTTGAGAAGCTGCTCTGGGTAAAATAATACTCTAGAATATTCCAACATCCCACGAATATGCTAGTTCCACAAATACAAAGTAATTCCAACTTCGCAGAGGTTCTTTGAGCATCAAATGTTACTGTTCCCATTCCCAAGTTACTACAGATTCAACCACCATATTTCACTATTGACCGCCATGTTCACTTACAGGGGACTCTACGGTTAGCACAGACTCCATAGCTCTGAGTTGGTTGACTCCATTGTGAATGAGAATATTTTTGCTGCCCAGACCCTTGCTGGCTTCTAACTTTAAAGCAACCTTATTTACTTGGTTTGGTTAGCTACTTTTAAATATAAGATTCTTTTTAAATTCACGTGTATGTATGTGTCTGTGTTGTCAAGTGAGAATGGGAGCCTGTAGAGGCCACAAGAGGGTATTGAATCCCCTAGAGCTGGAGTTACAGATGGCTGTGAGCTGTCCGAAGTGGATACTTGAAACTGAACTCAGATCCTCTGCAAGAGCAGTATGTACTCTTGACTGCTGAAGCATCTCCCCAAGCCCAGTCTGGTTGAGTCTTATTACTAATTCTGTAATATATTCCTAGAGTAGTCAGAATCCAGTGTTGTGTGTTGTTGTATAGGAGGATAATATCATTCTTATAAGTCAGTCTTGCCTGGAACACACTTTACAGCCCGAGTGGTTTCAAATTTATTTGTTTTTTGTCTATCTACCCCATGTGCTAGAATTGTGGTTGTATTAAAAAGAAATCAGAAAAAAAATTTCTAGACAGAGTCTTAACTCCTTACTTTCTCCTGCCTGTAACTCCAAAGATATTGCAGGCAAGTACAAACACATCCCGTTAAAAATCACTATTTTTAATATCTTATTTGTGATTGTTTAACATGTAGTTGTAGATGACATAAGTGGTTGTGTACAAGTACTATTATTTTGTTTTTGTTTTAGAAATATCAACAATGGCTTAGTGGCCAAAGAAAGCTGGTCAAAAATTTCAAATCTTGATTTTATGTCCCTCAGTATATAAAACTTATGACAACACAGGAGTTCTTCATCTCTCATGACAGAGGGCCAGGATCATATCTTCTGTAACATACCTTTGATAAATGTACTGACCATCTCAACACTAAGCACCTGACATTCCTTGCTTCATTTTTTATTTTCAATAATATTTGTGTGATTATAAAGTTAGTGCAGTCATATATCTGTTTAGCTAGTTTTCTCTTCCCGCATCCTCTCCAAAAGACTGTTTCAGGGGTGAGTGTGTGCCTGCCAGGCACTGGATTTGATAGCTGAGCCAGAACACAAGACTGAGTTTGAAGGATTCCCAACACTTGGAGTAAACTGCGATATGATCTACACCACAGATCCAGAAACAGAGTAAGGAACTTCCACGCAGACATGACTGCAGAGAAAACTCTTCTGAGAAGAAGAAAATCCAGGTGAGTCTCGATGAGTGAAAGAGAAGATGAGAACAACATTGGGGACCAGAGGGAACTTATAAAAGATGCTCTCACAAATTCAAGAGATTATTTAGAATGTATCAAGTTGTTTGTTAGAAACTGAGAGCAGGAGACCAATGGAAGAGGGAAGCATTTGGTTTGGAGTGAGTTTCATTCTCTACAATGAGATTTTTCTTGATCCTTCAAAGAAGGGCATCATCCACAGGATCCTTAGATGCAAATAAAATGATTTGGTTTTCTGTTAAGGAAGTTCTATTTGAAACAACAAAGAGACAGATTTGAAGGACAGGAGAGGTTGGTGAGGCAAGTAGACAGAAGGGAGATTCATAGGTTGGTTTGAACAAAGATTTTGCTGCAGTCATGGAAAGGAGACAATCAATTTTAAATTAGTTCAGAATAGAATGCATCTTCAAATAGGTCTTACACTTCTTTGGTTACTGTTACCCCAAGATTTTTATGTTATTTGTGGCTATAGTGAAAGGTGATGTTTCTCTGATTTCTTTCTCAGCTTCTTTATCATTTGTATATAGGAGGGTTACTGATTTTTTTAGTTGATTTTGTATCCTGTCACATTACTGAAGATATTTATAAGCTGTAGAGTTCTCTGGTAGAGTTTTTGGGGTCACTTATATATACTAACATATCATCTGCAAATAACGAAAGTTTGACCTCTTCCTTTCCAATTTGAATCCCCTTGTTTTCCTTTTGTTGTCTTATTGCTATAGCCATAACTTTAAGAGCTATGTTGAAGAGATACGGAGAGAGTGGACAGCCTTGTCTTGTTCCTGATTTTCATGGAATTGTTTTGAGTTTATCTCCATTTAATTTGATGTTGGCTGTCAGCTTGCTGTATATTGCTTTTGTTATATTTAGATATGTTCCTTGTATCCCTGATCTCTCCAAGACTTTTATCATGAAAGGGTGTTGTATTTTGTCAAATGCTTTTTCTGCATCTAATGAGATGATCATATGGTTTTGTCTTTCAGTTTATTTATATGATGGATTAAATTGATAGATTTTCGTATGTTGAACCATTCCCGCATCTCTGAGATGGAGCTAACTTGATCATGGTGGATGAACTTTTTGATGTATTCTTGGATGTGGTTTGACAGTATTTTATTGAGTATTTTTGCATCTATGTTCATCAGTGAAATTAGTCGGTAATTCTCTTTCTTGGTTGAGTCTTTGCATGGTTTTGGAATCAGCTTACCTGCAGCCTCATTAAAAGAGTTTGACAATGTTCCTTTTGTTTCTATTATGTGGAATACTTTGAGGAGTATAGGTATTAGCTCTTCTTGGAATTTCTGGTAGAATTCTGCACTAAAACCATTAGGCCCTGGGCTTTTGTGGGTTGGGAGGCTTTTGATGACAGCTTATAGGTCTATTTAAATTGTTCACCTGGTCTTGATTTAATTATGGTATATAGTATCTATCTAGAAAATTATCCATTTCTTTGAGATTTTCCAATTTATTGGAGTACAGGTTTTTGTAGTATGACCTAATGATTCTGTGAATTTCCTCAGTGTCTGTTTTTATGTGCCGCTTTTCATTTCTGATGTTATTAATTTGGATGTTCTCTCTCTGCCTTTTGATTACTTTGGAAAAGGGTTTGTCTATCTTGTTGATTTTCTCAAAGAACTAGCTCATTGATTCTTTGTATTGTTTTCTTTGTTTCTATTTTATTGATTTCAGCCCTCAATTTGATTATTTCTCGTCTTCACTGCTCCTGGGTGAGTTTGCATCTTTTTGTTCTAGAGCTTTCAGGTATGCTGTTAAGTCACTGGTGTGAGCTTTCTCCACTTTCTTTATGTGGGCACTCAGTGCTATAAACTTTCCTCTTAGCACTGCTTCCATAGTGTCCCATAAGTTTGGGTACATTGTGCCTTCATTTTCACTGAATTCCAGAAAGTCTTAATTTTTTTCTTTATTTTTCCTTGACCCAGGGGTGGTTCAATAGTTCACTGTTCAATTTCCATGAGTATGTAGGCTTTCTGGGAGTAGTTTTGTTGTTAAATTCTTACTTTAAACCATGGTTATCTGATAAGATACAGAAGGTTACTCCATTTTTTAAAATATCTGTGGAGGTTTGCTTTGTTAGCAAGTATGTGGTCAATTTTAGAGAAGGTTCCATAAAGTGTTTATAAGAAGGTATATTCTTTTGTGTTTGGGTATGCAAAAGATACTAGAAAATGGAAGTATCTCCCATGTTCTTGGGTAGGTAGAATCAACATAATAAAAATGGCAATCCTTCCAAAAGCAATCTATAGCTTCAATGCAATCCCCATTAAAATCCGAACACAATTCTTAACAAACCTTGAAAGAACAATAACCAACTTCATATGGAAAAACAAAAACCCAGGGTAGCCAAACCAATCCTTTACAATAAAGGAACTTCTGGAAGCATCACCATTCCTGACATCAAGCTCTAATATAGAGTTACAGTAATGAAAACAGCTTGGTATTAGCATAAAAACAGAGAGGTTGATCAATGGAATTGAATCGAAGATTCAGATATTAATCCACACACCTATAAGCACCTGTTTTTTTGACAAAGAAGCTAAAATTATAAATGGAAAAAAGAAAACATCTTCAACAAATAGTGCTGGTATAATTGGATGTCAACATGTAGAAGAATGAAAATAGATCCATATCTATCCCCATGCACAAAACTCAAGTCCAAATGGATTAAAGACCTCAATATTAATCCAACCACTCTGAACCTAATAGAAGAGAAAGTGGGAAGTAGCCTTTGTCTTCAATGCATGGTCACAGGAGACCACTTCTTAAATATGACCCCAGTAGCACAGACCCTGAGAGCAACCATAAATAAATAAGACTACCTGAAACTGAGAAGCTTCTGTAAAGCAAAGGACACAGTCAATAAACAAAAAGGCAGCGTATTGAATGGGAAAAGATCTTCACCAACCCCACATCAGACAAAAGACTGATCTCCAAAATATATAACAAACTTCAGAAATTTAACGTCAAAATTACAAATAAGCCAATTAAAACTGGGGTACATCACTACACAGAAAATTCTCAACAGAAGAATCTCAAGTGGCTGAAAGACAATTAAGAAAATGTTCAACATCCTTAGCTCTCAGGGAAATGCAAATCAAAACAACTCTGAGATACCATCTTACAACTGTCAGAATGGCTAAGATCAAAAATACCAAGGATAGTTTATGCTGGGGAGGATGTGGAGTAAAGGGAACACTCATCCATTGCGCGTGGGAATGCAAACTTATACAACCACTTTGGAAATCAGTATGGCAGTTTCTCAGAAAACTGGGAATCAACCTACCTCAGGATCCAGCAATACCACTCTTGGGCATATACCCAAGAGATGCTCAATCATACTATAAAAACATTTATTCAACTGTGTTCATAGCAGCATTATTTGTAATAGCCACAACCTGGAAACAACCTAGATGCCCCTCAATCGAAGAATGGATAAAGAAAATGTGGTACATTTACACATTAGAGTACTACTCAGCAGTAAAAAAACAATGACATCTGGAATTTTGCATGCAAATATATAGAAATAGAAAACACCATCCAGAGAGGTAACCCAGATCCAGAAAGATGAACATGGTATGTACTCACTCTTAAGTGGATACTAGCTATAAACAAAGGATATTGAGCCTATAGTTCATGATCCTAGTGAAGCTAAGTAACAAGGTGAACCCTAAGAAAAACACATATAGGTCAACTGAAAAGTTGAAATAGACAAGATCATCTGACAAATTTGGGAACATAGGGGTAAAAGAAGGAAGAGTAGAAGGGGAGGAAGAGGGGAGAAGGGAAGGGGGAGGAGAACTTGAGGGAACGTGATAGTTGAGATAGTGGAAGGACAGAGATGAGAGCAAGGAACGATATCTTGAAGACGGAGCCATTATGGGGCTAGTAAGAAACCTAGCTCTAGAGAAATTCCCAGGAATCCATAAGGATGACCTCAGCTAAGACCCTAAGCAATAATGGAGAAGGTGCCTGAACTGGCCTTGCCCTGTTGTCAGAATGATGAATATCTTAACTATCACCATTGAACCTTCATCCAGCAACTGATGGAAACAGAGCCAAAGACCCACATCAGAGCACTGGACTGAGCTCCCAAAGTCCAGTTGAAGAGTGGGAAGAATGAGAATATGAGCAAAGAGGTCAAGACCATGATGGGTTCACCCATTGAACATGATGGGTTCACCCATTGAAACAGTCTACCTGAGCTAATGGGAGCTCACCAACTCCAGCCAGACTGGGAAGGAGCAAGCATAGGACGAAACCAGTCCCTCTGAATGTGGTTGACAGTTGCATGGCTGGGGCAGAATGCAGGGCCACTGGCAGTGGCACCAGGATTTATCTCTACTGCTTGTATTGGCTTTTTGGGAACCTATCCGCATTGGATGGATACCTTGCTCAGCCTAGATACAGTAAGGAGGGACCTTCCACAAAGCAATGTGCCTTACTCTCTCGGAAGATGAGGGTGGGGTGGGAGGGTATGTGGAGGGAATGGGAAGAGGGGAGAGAGTGGGAACTTGGATTGGTATGTATAATGAAAAAAGATACTTTGTTTTCTTTTTTAAAAATAAGAATGCATATTCAAATGTTTAGCATCTTCCATAGGACAAGTTGGTCTCACTTTGAACCTGCACCGCTGCTGCAGTTTCCCTTCTACTTCTCCCTCCCCAGTTAGTCTTCAAACCAGGAAGTCAGAGTGAACCCTGCTACCTAGGGTTAAAGACCTGATTGCCTATCAAATTAGTGGTTCTACAGTAGGAGAAGTGAAGAGCTTGCCCCAAAGGCAGCACTCAGAGGTGTGAACAGTATTTCAGGTTATTGATTGGCTAGGGGTGGGGAATGGGCTCCTACTGACATCTGACAGAGGTGCTGCTAAAGACCCTCCTGTGCTCAGGATAGCCTTCTACAGAATCCTGAGGATAACCTTTTACAGAATCTGAGGATAGCCTTGTACAGAATCCTGAGGATAGCCTTGTACAGAATCCTGAGGATAGCCTTGTACAGAATCCTGGGGATAGCCTTCTACAGAATCCTGGGAATAGCCTTGTACAGAATCCTGGGGATAGCCTTGTACAGAATCCTGGGGATAGCCTTGTACAGAATCCTGAGGATAGCCTTGTACAGAATCCTGGGGATAGCCTTCTACAGAATCCTGTAATCCAGACCTCATTGTTGCTGAGTTTGAGAAACAGTATCAAACCTAAACATCTTCAGTGTGATACCACATATGATCAGACTGTGTTCTCTACATTCTCATTTAATTTTCAAGATTCCCTTTACTTTATTGTGACAAATGGAAAAAAGAAAGCATATTTAACAAATGGTGCTGGCATAACTGGATATCAACATGTAGAAAAATGAAAAAAACTCAAGTCCAAATGTATCAAAGACCTCAACATAAAGCCAGCCACACTGAACCTTATAGAAGAGAAAGTGGGAAGCACACTTGAACACATTGGCACAGGGAACCACTTCCTAAATAGAACCCCAGCAGCACAGACACTGAGAGAAACAATTAATAAATGGGACCTCCTGAAACTGAAAAGCTCCTGTAAAGCAAAGGACATGGTCAACAAGACAAAACGACAGCCTACAGAATGGGAAAAGATCTTCACTAACCCCACATCAGACAGAGATCTGATCTCCTAAATATACAAAGAACTCAAGAAATTGGTCATCAGAAGAACAAATAGTCCAATAAAAGTGGAGTACAGACCAAAACAGAAAACTCTCAACAGAAGAATCTAAAATGGCTGAAAGACACTTAAGGAAATGTTCAGCATCCTCAGTCATCAGAGAAATGCAAATCAAAACAACTCTGAGATTCCATCTTACACCTGTAAGAATGGTCAAGATCAAAAACACTGATGACAACTTATGCTGAAGAGATTGTGGGGAAAAGGGAACACTTCTTCATTGCTGGTGGGAATGCAAGCTGGTACAACCCCTATGGATGTCAATGTGGCGATTTCTCAGAAAATTAGGAAACGACCTTCCTTAAGACCCAGTAATACCACTTTTGGGTATATATCCAAAGGATGCTCAATCGTGCCACAAGGACATGTGCTTAACTATGTTTATAGCAGCATTGATTGTCATAGCCAGAACTTGGAAACAACCTAAATGCCCTTCTACTGAAGAATGGTTAAGGAAAATGTGGTACATTTATACAATGGAGTACTACACAGCAGAAAAAAAATAATGACATATTGAATTTTGCAGGCAAATGGATGGAGCTTGAAAACATTATTTTGAGCGAGGTAACCCAGATCCAGAAAGACAATTATCACATATAAGTGGTTTGTAAATATAAAGCAAAGAAAACCAGCCCACAAATCCTAATCCCAGAGAACCTAGACAACAATGAGGACCCTAAAAGAGACATACATAGACCTAATCTACAGAGTAGTAGAAAAAGACAAGATCTCCTGAGTAAATTGGGAGCATGGGGGCTTTGGGAGAGGGTTGAAGGGGAGGGGAGAAGCAGGGAGGGGAGCAGAGAAAAATGTAGAGTTCAATAAAAATCATTAAAAAATGCTTTGACTGAACCGTGCTCATAGGAGCTCACAGAGACTGAACCCACAACCAGGAAGCCTGCATGAGACTAGGTACTCTGCATATATGTTACAGTTCTGTAGCTTGGTCCTTTTATGGGACTCCAAACAGCAAGAACACAGGTTGTCTCTGACTCCTTTCTGACTTTTTGGGACCCTATTCCTCATATTCCCCAACCTTAATACATGAGGAGGTGCTTAGTCTTACTTTAACTTGATATATCATGTTTATTAATACTCATAGGAGACCTGCCCTTTCCTGGACAGAGATGGAAGAGGAGAAGATGGAGTGGGGGACTAGAGGAGAGGGACTAGGAGGGGAGGATTCTGGGGAGTCTGTGGGTGGGATGTAAAATAAATAGATGAATTTTTAAAATATGCTTTGATTGAAATGAAATATAAAGCTGTGTGTATTCAAAACCACATTTTCTCTGACCTCCCCTGCCTTTCTCTGCCCTCTCCCCTCCACATTGCACATAGGAACAATTGAGATTCAATGTTACTTTTATTCTTTCTTAATTAAAAACATTTAAAAATATCCATAAGGCATGTATTTTATTTTGAACATATTCTGCCCAGTCCCATCCAAGTCCTACCTCCCCCTCTTCTAGACTCTTTCTCCTCCTGTTTGTCCCTCTTGTTACACTAAGACAATTTCATTTCTATTTCTTTTAATATGTGACTTTATGTGAGTCACTAATGAGAGAAAACCTAATGGTATTTGCCTTTCTGAGACTGCCTTGATTTGCGTACTATGATATGATTGTCTCTGGTAGCATCTGTTTTCCTGCAAGCAATGTAACTTAACTCTTTCCTTACATGTATACATACCGTATTATCCTAATCCACTCCTGTTGACAGACACTTAGAAAAGCTCTAGAATGCACATTACTATATTAGCTCATTAACATTCATTAGCATGAATTAGCATAAGTAGCTGTGTACCCTAGCTTTTTTCAAAATTATTAAGCTGTGTTTATGTTTATGGGTGTGTGTGCCGAAGTGCATGACTGAGCACCATGTGCATGCAGACATCCTAGGAGGTCGGAAGAGGGAAGGTGTTGGACTCCCATAAACTGGAGTTACATAAAGTGAGTGATAGTAATTGACTTTACTTGTGATTCTTGAATCAGGCAGCATTCGGGAAAAAAAAAAAATGGTTTAAAATTCCCCACTCCAAATGCATAGTCAGCAAAAAGAAAGTGTGATCCGAACCTGGAAATGAGTTCTGAGATAGCCCTATGGGTAATATCTCCCATCTGTCTTTTTAAGCACTTAGTTTGGTCACAAGCATAGATTCTAGTGATTAGCTGAAAGTCACCTATCTGATACAGGTCCAGCATGTTTACATGTCAAATTACCATTTGCTGTGTCCAGGGAAGCCTTTAAAGTAAAAATTTAAATATCTTGAGATAATTTTAGGAAAAAACTTAACACAATCAACAACTTTATGCATAAGTAGATGTCAATTAATTGTATTTTTCTGGCTTATTTATGCATTTATATACAGATATCCACTGTGATAGAGTAAGAAATGTTTGTTATATATCCAGGATTTTAGTACAATACCCCTAAATCCTTTGGAATATCCTAGATCCCAGGTCTCACATCAGATGGCTCAGAACTGGGTGAACTGGGTGTGAAAGGAACAGCTTTGGCTCATAGTAATCCCCCTTTAACCAATGAGATAACTCCTTGAAGCATGGGACTGGCTGCCAAGGGAGCACTCATCAGACAGAAGAATATCATGACTGGTCCCATCTCCAATCACCAAAGAAAATAAAGGAGCTGGATATTGAGTTCAGCTACCAACATGCAAGGATTTAATCTGTTAACACCTGCATGGTGAGCTGTTCACACAAACAAACAAATCCTAAACCAGAGACTCTAAATTGGTGGCCACTGCCTTGTGCCAGGAGGTTAGAGCACCCAACCTCTTGGAGACAGAGGCTGCTATACATGTGGGACACAGATCTTCTTGACAAACATTGACCTCTTTGTATATTTTACAACATCCTTAAATAAACTAGTCTTACTAATTGCAGGGAGAAGGGGAATACAGGGAGCAGAGGAGTGGGTAGGTGGTAGCTTCCCTCACCTACCAACGGTCACAAGTTAATGAGGGGAAAGCTTAGCAAATTTTTTAATCAGAGTTTTACAAGCACCCGCGGAGCCTTTCAGATAAGGACTCAATGGCCCTGGGTGATCTTCTCATTTTTGTTCCTAGTTTTGACAACTTACAGGTAGTCATGTAGAAATGTTCCTAGGAGAGTTCAAGCAAACCCAGGAAAAGGAATCAGCAATAGAACAGATTAAGTGTGGAAAAGCCATCGGCACCGTCAGGTTCTCTGCAGAAATATTCTGAGTGGAAGTCCTAAGTCCTAAAATTAGACAATCTAACCTAGATAGACCAGAGAACTTCTTTATGATTGACCATACGCAGAAATGGAGAAGTTAAAGTAGTATTTTTATTTATTGACTTACTTGCTTATTTATTTATTTTTAATTTATTACAGCCTTGGGAATGAAGAGTTTGGTTTTCCATGATCTGCTTTGGGAAAGAGAAATTCCAGCTTTTGTCGATTGCCTCAGGACAGGAGATTAGAAAAACACATTACTTCCAACGCCTTTGCTTTGGGTTTCCTTTTTGAACTCAACATTAGTAAAATGTCCTTTAAGTCTCATGAATTGTCTCAGTTGGGGAGGAGGATCTCCAACTTCATAGCTAAGTCAGGCAGAAATGGAAAGCCATCTTGGAGGCCGAGGTGAGGGGCACAGCTTTGCAAGAATGAGGGCTGAGTCTGCAGCATCTGAGTCACGTGGGTAGTTCCTGGCAGGGTTCAGCAGCAGTGCTGTCTGTGACAGTCCTAGAGTCGCTGGCTGTGGGGAACACTCACAAACTCTGTCTCACATGTACAGCAATCAGGGGAATGACGTTGCTTCACTTTATTCAAAAGATTGTAGCATATATGAGTAGGCTAGTCTTTATTTACTTATTATCTATTTTTATCTATTTATTTTTGCTCAGTATTTTTCTTGCCCCTCTTCCAAATACCATGAACAACTGACCTGTGTGTGATAACCTTCATTGTAGACGACTAGGTTTAGAACTGTGGAAATATCCCTGTGGGTATGTCTAGTTATCTGGTTTTGGAAAGATTTAGCTGAGCAGGGAGACCTGCCCTGAGTGTGGACAGCACTATCCCCTCAGGTTCTGGACTAAACAAAGCACAGCAAGCTCCTGCATTCACCTCTCTGATCCCTAACTGTGCATGCAATGTGACCTGCTGTCTCACACGCTCCTGCCGTCATGACTGTCCTGCCAACCATGGTGGACTACATCCTCAAACTGTGAGCCAAAAGATAGCAGGTGACCAGAAAATGATAGTTAATGTGTGCATGAAATTGACACAGCAGTTTTCTCTGGCGTCACAAACGTTGTTTTGAATACCATTCAATGCTGATCTTATGAGGATTAAATAAGATAATATTTGAACATTGTTTACTGCAATTCCACTTATGTAAGATATTCAAAACAAATGAAATTTGCTGTTCTTAGTATCATTAAAAAACTTCTTATTTAATTTGTTTTATGAAAATTGCATCTTCTACTGTAATATTATAATTTTGTTTTACGCAATTGTTATTTTATATTTCCACTATATAAGTTCAGCAAAAGTATATATATATATATTCACAACTTAATGGTCATTAAATCACATGCTTATCTAAAATAAAATCAATTTTATGCTGTTGGTGTTAACTTTAAAAAAAAAAAAAGAATCCCCTCTTCCTAGAAGTGGCTTCTTGTTGGGGAGTTTGTCATAGTAACCAGAAAAGTAGCTAACACACTATGCTAAGAACACATCTGCAGTGCTTGCTCTGCCCTTCTGTATCTTCATCTAACTGCTGGCAACTGCAATCACACTCCCTGTCTGTCATTGTTAGTCTGATGAAAATATTATCATAGGAAATATGTCTGTTTTCTTTACCACGGGACCATACCCCAGAAAGCTTTCTAATTGCTATGATTACAGTTCACTCTTTTAAAAGAGGCTGCAAAATATCCTATTCTTTATACTTTTCTACCCTGTCTTTGTCATTTGCATTGACTTTTGCTCTGCTAGCCACACGGATGTAAATATTCTGGTTTATATATATGTGTCCTGACATGTTGGCACCTTTATTACTGTGGGTTGAATTCTTAGCAGGGAATTTCTGGGTTGAGTGGCAGGTGTACTTTTAATTTCAAGAACTATTACTATTTTACCTTCCAAAAGCACTATTAAGATTTACACTGCCTCCAGTAACTCCCAGTCACTGACTTTGCTCTTATGACCACCAGGAATAACAGTTAATAATTTTATTTTTCTCATACTCTTAGATCAAAATGACATTTTGTTCTTGCATTCATTTTACTTTTCTTGACTATAAATATGTCTGAACCCTAACCCATTTCATATAAAAATTTAAATTGTATATGTGCACACACTGCTAAACATGGTTGTTCACAGCAATGTTAGTCAAGATGCTCAAAGATTAGGAAAAAACCTGACTGTCCATTAACTGAGAAATGGACAGACTTACAGATAAAACACAAATCAAAAAATTAAAAATCAACCCAGGTGACCACATGTACAAATTTGTAGCATAGAGAAGCTATGTGAACTGGAAGCCTTATTGGTTGAACTGCCTACAAGCAACTTGACTCAACATAATTTTATGCTGTATGATAACTTTAAACAAAATCAGAAGACAAAAAATGTAAAATTTGGAAACAACTTTAACAGGGATGATAGTAAGTGGCCAAAAGTTTATAACAAACAGTTAACTGATGAACTGAGCTTACACAGACCATTCACGCAATAGAAAAACTGACAAAGCTTAGCATATCACAGAAAAGCAAAACTAAGTGACTAAGGGGAGGGGGTAGCAAGATCTTTGATTTGCTCTACAATTAGTGCATGGCTATCGTGAAAATTGAAATCACTATAGGAATACTTGAGTATAAAGTGAACTGCTTCCCATGTAACACAGGTGGTGCTGTGAGGGGTTACATACAAAGTAGATGAAAGTGCTGTGTACAGAGGTGTGGACACAATGAAAGGGATGCACATGGGATGGCAGGGAACAAAGCAAGTACTACCTCCCCCACCAGCAAACTATTGATACTCCAATATGAATATAGATACGAAGAAAGAGTTCATGTCTGTAGATTAATAATTGGGTCTATGGACATGTTCACGCAACACAAACCCTGGCTACAAGGAATGCAGATTCAGGACAGACAGGGAGCAGGGTGACATAATCCCAATATCTTACTCCTGTTATCTACTTATTAATTGCCGTGGATGCACATTAACCAAAACCAACTAGGACATTAATCAACTAGCAACCAAGTGCACAGAGATCAAAGTGTAACAGCATAGGGGAGACTGAGCCAACTTGAGAAGGCAAACAGAGAGACCAGCTTCCCCTCACTTGGGAGCTCCAGACTTCAATTTCCAGAAACAGTACCCAAAGTAATTAATTTAAAGCTTTGGGTATCAGAACTTCTGTTGTCTTTTTTCCCAGTTTTGAAATAGGGTGTCAGGTAGACCAGGGTGGCCTTGAACTGGTTAGGAAGCCAAGGTGATCCTTGAATCTTTGATCCCCTGCCTCTATCTCCCCAATGTTGGAATTAGTGGTATGCACCAACCACCATGACTAGTATGCTAGAATGTTTTCTATGTACATTCTTAGCAAGAATTTTTCTCCAAACTAATAAATTTAATGATTTTTTTGCAATTGAATGATTAGTAAGACTTAAGATGAACAGCCAATAGTGAAGAAGAAGAAGAAGAAAGGGATATAAATTGATATTCACAAGTGGGAAGACCTATAGATACCACAGATATTTTAAGAAGTCACATTCTCTATCAAATAGATGCAAATTAAAACAACAGTGAAACACCATTATTCATCTTTTGAGTTGACAAGAGTAAGCTCCACATGGAACACCTCTTACTGCCATGTGCTAAGACTTACATCCACTGATTGTGTTGGAATAAATTGCTGTCCCCTTTCTTGGGGGTAAGTTGACAAAATGTGTAGGGAGGTTTTTAGCATTTATCTACTCTCCCCAAGGGACTTGACTGCTAGGAATTTATCCAAAGAAAATACTTTGGAATGCAAGTGTGATATTACCACATTATTTATAATAGTGATAAATCACAACAGCATAAATATTCACTGCAAATGCCTTGTGAAATAAATTATAATGTGGTCATACAATGAAATATTATGAAGCCATTAAAATCATGTTGCAGAAGAATATTTAGTGGCACAAGATAATGCATATTGCATCCTACTAAACAAAATGACCCAACGTAAGCCAGGATGTATTGTATACCCTGGGATCTTAATTTGGTAAAAGACACACTATTGGAGGGATGAGACTCTAGGTGATTTTTATATTCTGTGTCCTTTTCTGTATTTCACACTTGGATATATTTTACTATGTACATAAATTTTGTGAAGACAGGCAGAGCTATTTCACCAATCGATTCACATTCTATTTGGCTGTATGCAGAGACCATTTCTCTCTGAATTGGTAGTTATACTAAATTCCCAAATAAGATAAAAAAAAATCTTATAATCTGAAGAGAGTATGCCTGTGCTTGTTCGTGAAACAGGCTTCATGAAAAAGTTCCTTGGGTGATTTCTGTATTAATGTGGAAAATAAACAGGTGGCTCTCTCTTGAATCTATATTCTAGAAGAAAAAATCCAATCATGTCTTTGCATGGATGCCAGTCGCAGACTTCAGCAGCTCTCTGAACTGTGATGACTGACGGGTGAGCCAGGTGATCTTTGGAGAATGGAAAAAAGACTTGACGAGAATTTGAAGATGAAAATCCCCATCTTGAAACCTAGCTCTAAGTTTGTGACATTGAGTTTGCAATATCTTATTATGTGATTCAGAAATGAAGGAGATAACACCTCCAAGGCTTCAAAGAGGAAGATAGTTGTATTAGACACGGGATGAATGTAGTTTATCTATATCCACACACCAGTTGTCTTTCTAAGTGTCAACTGGGCAACTGTGATCAGCACAGAAGAAAAAGAAAGAGCTAGAACAGCAAAGCTGTGAAGTTAGTGCTGCTCAAGAGTAGACAAAGTGCAGTAATCAGGAAAGACTTTTTACTTTAAAGAGGAATTCCTGTAATAATTTAGGATGGAAATCTGTAAAATGTGTCCTCACTTTGCCCCATTTTGATGCTATGTCTATTTAAGACTCCTAATTGGCAGATAGCATAGCAGACATGGGCTGCGGCATTCTGGTCCTTCAGTACGTATGAACTGCACAAGCAATGGGACCTAGGGAGGGCTGGCATCTCTGGAGGCAGTGCCATCAGTTACACACTGGGGACTGTTGCATTGGCACAGCACAGTGTCTATAACTTTGAAGATATCATTAGTTAGACTTCAGAGCAATGTCCAATCTTACTTCAACTTTTGGAAGTAAGCACTGTAATATCAACCCCATTTAGAGTGTAACTATTTGTGCTTGTATGGCTGTGGACAGCTCCACAATCAGTCGCACTGCCACGCTACATGTGATGATGGTTCATCACTTCCTAATGTCCTCTACCTTCACATTCTGTGTCTTCCCACTCACAAGTCCCCAGCAGCAGCGTTTGTTCTTTCTTTATAGCCGTGTCTTCTCCAGATGTTGTGTAAATGGAATCCAAAGGATCCAGCCTCTGGTTTTAGCTTCTATCACTTGGTGTGATGAGTCTGAAATTGATCTGAAATGTTACATATATTAGTAGTTCATTCCTTTTTATTGCTAAGCACCATTCCACTGAATTAATTGATCATAATTAATTTGTTCATTCATTTGATGAAAGATGTCTGGACTGTTTCCAATTTGTGACAATCACATCCAAAGTCATTATCAACATTCTTATAGAGTTAGCCCTTTTTTAATAAACATAAATTTCCTGTGGAGTAGCAATTTTTGTTTTCCTTATAAATGTAGAAGTGGGACTGTTGGCTGTTACAAGAAATGTATGATTAAAATAAGCCAGTGTTTTTTTTTATAAAGTATGTGTAGCACTTTCTCTTTTCATCAGAAAATATGAAAGCCCCATTTGCTGTTACTCTTTATGAGCACTGGGTGTTGTCAATTATTTTTCTATTCTATTCAGTGTGCAGTGACATTTCATCCATTTTCCTAATGGCTAAGATTTGGGGACATTTTATTTGTGCTTACATGCCATCTTTATATTAACTTTTCTGAGTATATATTGAAGTATTTTGTCATTTTGTGGGGCTTATACTAAGATAGCATCTCTCTCTGTACCGCAGACCAGCCTAGATCTCAGTGTCCAAAGTGCTGGAATCATAGGCGTACACCACTACACTTAGCTTTTGTCTATTTTATATGTTTTTATTTGTTTGTTTGTTTCTTTTATTATCATTGAATTTTACAGAGGTTGAAAAATATATATATATATACATCCATGGTGTGGAAAGTCCTTCAGTATATGTGTTGCTTTTATTGGTTAATGAATAAAGAGGCTATTTTAGCCTGTGATAAGGCACAATAGAGCTAGGCAGGAAAACTAAACTGAATGCTGGGAGAAAGAAGGCAGAGTCAGTGACACATTATGGAACCACCAGAGGAAAAAGATGCAAGCCCCTAGCCAGAACCTTGCTGGTAGGCCATGAGTCTCGTGGTAAAATATAAAATAATGGAAATAGCTAGCTAGTGATACACTTCAGTGATTGGCCAAGCAGTGAGTTAAATAATATAGATTCTGTGTAATTATTTTGGGTCTGAGCTGCCAGGAACGAATGAACAGCATTCACCCAGCATATCCATATCTGGATACACATATTTATCTAATAAATCACCTTAAATATTTTCTTTTACTCTGTAGCTGCTTTCTTCATTCTTCTTATTATGTTATTTGAAGAAAGAAAATTTTAAATTTTGATTGTCTTTTTACTCAATTTGGAATAATTATAAGATTAAAATAAATTTAAATTATAAGACACCAATGAGTTGAAAGTGAAGGAATGAAGGATGTGATTTGTTCACAGAGTACTCAAAACAGACCTGAGTTAGCTATAGTACCATCACACAAAGCAGATTTTAAGTCAGAAATTTCAAGAGAGCTGTGGGTGCAGTGCAGTTCAGTGGTAGAGAACTTGCTTAGTGAGTGGTAGGCCATCATCACCCCACAATACCATTTCAAGAGATAATGAAGTGCGTTATATGCCAATCAAAGTGTTTTCCAATCCAGAATATCTAAGAATTATAAACATATATGCTGCTTAATTGTGGAAGTCTTAAGATGTAGGTTATAGATATAAATGGTGGTTGAGTGTCTTTTTGGAATTATGAACTGAAGCTGACTGTGGCAACAGTTGTACAACTCTGTGAAGTTTTTCTCAACCACTGGTTTGTACATTTTAAATAGATGAGTTATACAGAATATGAGTTATATATCAACAAACTTGTCAAAAACCTATAAGCCAATAGCCTCTTTTCATGTAAGTATTATATTTACATAATCATAATAGATCTGCATATACCAGTAAAAGATAAGTCCTTTAAAAGATTTCATAAAACTATGCAGACTTTTTTCTTGTCATTATTTTCAATCAGTACAGTGTAACAACCATCTCCCTAGCATTTACATTGCACTAGGATACTAAGTAAACCTACGGATGATGATTCAAAGCATACAAGAGATGTGCATAGGTTGTCAGCAAACACTGAGACATTTTATTAAAGAGACTTAAGAGGAAAGGTCTTGGGAGTTCACAAAAAGCCTGGAACTGATGTCCACAGACACCAGGGAAAGACGGCACACATCACCCAGTCAGAAGGAAAGGCCTTTCTAATGTCAGAAACACACACTCACAGAAATGTCTTCTTCCTGATTCCGTAATTTCATCCATAAACCCAGAGAACATAGAATTGGAAATGTCACAAGTTCAGATTATGTCAAAGTTCAGATGTTGAAGACTTGTTGTTCTGCCTTTAGAAAGTGTGAGATTCTTAACTGATTGAGATAAAGACGAAACAAAACCCAAAAACTCCAGAAGCTGCAGCCTCCACTGACTCTCACCAAATAGAGACTAAAACTCCATACGCCATTTATTCACTTGTAGAGAATCCCAGTGGTCGGATTACAAAAATAAATTCCCATCAATTCCCAATTATCCACACTTCAACAATTTGGAATAAACATATCATAAGAAAGAAATACAAAGTGAGTAAAGAGAAATTTAAATTTCTATGAATATTAAATCAATACAATTCTGTTGACATGTGGGATTTACCTCAGGAGAGAATAAAACAAGCTGCACTGCTAGATTTGTACATGAAATGCTCTTCTCAGCCTCAATATTAACCTGCCTGTCTGGTGAATTCACTGGCATGTTGCTGTCAAAACCAAGCCTTAAAGACCGCTTTCAAACATGCTGGCGTCATGGCATGCTTGGAGCTAGGAAATGAACAAAACACAAAATATTCTCCTCAACTCATGGAGCGATGGGCAGATATAAGAACCAGTTTAAAAGAAAAAAAATTAAAGATAGGCATATGAATATTAATCAAAATATAGATATAAATACCTAAATTGATGAAAATTGGTTTTATTACAGCAGGAGGAGAAGACAGAATCTACAAAAGGAGATCTACCAAGGACCTAAACTTTCAGAGATCTGTGAAAATGCTTCAAGACAGAAGCCAAGGTGCAGCCAAGGGGTGTATCTATGCCTCACACTCTGGAGGCCTTGGACTGAGTCTCAGCATAGAAAAAGAAACTATGTTCAGAGATAACATAGCACAGTATAGGGTAGTACAATATAGTAAAGCATATTAAAATATAATATCAAACATTATAATACAATACAGTGCAGTATAAATAATTACCATTCAATACAATACAGTATAATACAACACAATATTAGAGCATGGAATTTAAAAGAATGTCCTTTAAAATAAAAGTAAAGCTTTCTATGTAAACAGACATTATTTCTAAAATGTTAGCCAAGTCAAAAAAATTAAAAAGTTCTTTCTAGGAGAACCTTTTTTGATGTGACCAAACTCCTGTCATGAGACTCTCTTAAGCCCAGATCCACTGATGGCCAGTAGATGCTAATGAATTGTCAAGGCATTGCAAGTTAAATGTCATAAATGTTGTTCACTAACCAGTAAGGGATTGGAGTGTGAGAATATGGCAGACAGAAATAAGAAGCTGTGTCCTTAGAGTCTAGGTGATCTTCAGAACTTAGTTGAGTCAATCAGAAAAATCTGTCAAACAGCACACCTGGGAAAATGGTCAACACTCTACATGGTCATGAGATAAGATATCTTTCTTTGCAGAGACAAGCTGTATCACACTTTTGTGTGTCCACTTTTTGTGGGAGGGCAATTTCTCCCAGAAGCCATCTTTGCATAGACTCAACTTCCGGTATAATAGTCTTTATCATCTGACAGATTATATTTTAAAGCTAGTGGGCAACAAGACTCACATCAAAAACTAGGGTTGTATCATCCCCCCTACACACACACACCCACACACACACACCCACACCCACCCACCCACACACACACACAATGTAAATATGATAGTGCCACAGTGCCACAAACCCAAGTGCAGATACCTACTTTCCCCAGGGTATAACACACTATTGATATATTGATATCAAATAGTAGGCCCTGAAAGTATGTAAGCAAATAACACTGTATAAACTGAGATGATTGTATTTTGGGATTTACATGTATATACATAGACATATATGTGTACAGCAAAAAAATAATGAAAATATGGGGTCATGAATCTGAAAAAAAGAAAGGAAGGGTACATGGGAGGGTTTGGAAAGAGGAAAGGGAAAAGGAGAATGATGAAATTATTTTATAATCTCAAAAAAGAGGAGAGCAGAATTTAACCATGCCACAGTTAATAAATCAACCTGATCCTAGAACTGTTGATATCCAAATCCCATACCTTATAGTTTCTTTCAGTGACACAACCAACCTCAGGCAGGGAAGATCCAACTATCTGTTACCTGCAAATTTGACTCAAAGCTTTTTTTTTTTTTCCTGATGTCAAATTTTACTATACAGAGACACAGTAACAAAGGCATCATGGTACAGCCATAAAAACAGACATGAAGACCAATGGAACAGAACAGGGGACCCAGAAATAAACCTATACAGGTACAGGATCTTAATGACAAAGGTCTCTAAAACATACATTAGAGGGGAGACAGCTTCTTTTATAAATGATGCTGAGAAAACTGGATTTCCATACATAAATAAAGGAAACTAGATTCTTATCTCTGACCCTGATTTTTTTCCATACATTGTTTTGTTTTATTTTTTCCATTCAAGAACATAATTAAAGAAATAAATTTTTTTTCCTTTCTTCCCCTTCTCCCGGTCCCCTCCCACTACCCCCCCACCCCTCCTCCCTCCCCCTTCTTCCTTGAAAGAGGGCATGGTGCCCTGCCCTGTTAGAAGTCCAAGGCCCACCCCATCCCTCCTGGCCTAGGAAGGAGTGCATTCAAAAAGACTCGGTTCTCAAAAAGTTAATACATGCAGAAGAGATAGGTCCTGTCTAAGTGCACACCCGACTCCTCTCAGCTTCAGTCATTTGGAGTTGGAGGTATCTGAGATATCCATGCAAATAGATCCCATGTAAAGTTGAAGTCATTGGGATCTGAAATATTTACTGCCCAAGTTTGAACATTCAATTTCAGATTCTTAGCACCCATAAAAAGCTGGGTTTAGTGATAGGCACCTGTAACCAACCCATCACTGGAAGAAGGGAGGAGTGGAAATATGTGCATCTTGGAAGCTTCTTAGCTAGCCAATCTAAGTGAAAGAGCAAACTCCAGTCAGATTCAGTGAGAAAAAGATCCTGCCTCCAAAAATAAGGTGGAGAGAGATAGAGAAAGACAGCAGAGGATGACCAGTGGCTTAAACACACACACACACACACACACACACACACACACACACACACACACACACACACACACACACACACACACACACACACACACACACACACACACACACACACACACACACACACACACACACACACACACACACACACACACACACACACACACACACACACACACACACACACACACACTCACACACACACACACACACACGAGAGAGAGAGAGAATAAATTACATGCATGCACATATGCACATATAGATATCACATACATGAACACATGCATGTGCCTCCACACATGCACCAAAAATTCGAGTGATAAAGGTGATTAGCAAGAATAATTACATCAGTTACTTGAATAAAGGTTGTGTTTGGTGTTGACTATGCAATGATTGGCTCCCAGTGTGTGTAACTAGCTAACATGGTGGGACACAGACTTCCTCCTTGACTCAAAAGAAGGCTTATAAGGTCAGTGTGGTTCTGGGCTCCCCTTTCCATGTTGAACCCTCAGAATAATGATAGTAATTAAAGCCTGACAACCATGACCAAGACAGTGGTGCCTGTTCTCATAGGACACACAGGAGATCAGATTCAATGGAATAGAGATGGAGACAAAGACACAAGTTGGCAATAATTTAAATGATTAAAGAGGTTCAGGGGTTTGTACATGGAGGTTGAAGGAAGAAGAGAACCAATAATAGAATGCACCAACAAAAGGGAAATAGTTAAAAAAAATCAGCATTTGATAACTTGAATATCAGCTCTACAATTTCCATCTATATGTCTGCTTTGCAAATGGACTCATCACAATATATCATTAACATCTTCCTGTTGTGATGCCTGAAAATTTATATCAGCATTATAATTAACTCTAGTAAATGGATTTAATATAGTTATTTTCAGTAATATCTTACTGCTAAAACTACATTTTATATGAAAGACATTGCTATAAAAAGGACATATTGAAAGAACTCATGTCAGTCACTATAATCTTATTAACTGCTCATGTCTGGGAGGTCATAGACCCTACTGGGGAAAGGCACCGCTGCTGTTGTGCTAAATGGATGTGATGTGCCCATGAAATTACGTTCTAAATGATTATGTTTATCCCCATGACTTAGTGTTGCTTTGAGCTTTGGTCCAAGAAGCTTGTTTTGCAGAGGTCAGTGGGGACTGCAGAAATGCAAATGGTGAAAATAAATGTCTATGGAATATCCATCCATAAATGGAACATCAACATCATCCAGTCCAATAACTGAGAATCATTATGGAAAATGGGTTAAAAGAATGCAAGAGGCAGAAGTAACGAGGAGTGGTGATCAGTGTGAATTGTTGATATCCAGGTATTACATGGCCTTTGCATTCTTGAATTCACAGCAGCTGAGTTTACCTACACAAGATCTGAACGTGATCTGGCCTGCTGACACTTTTCCATAGAAGATGGAGAGGTCCATGGAGTCCCATTGCTAATAGCTATCTGAGTATCTGTATGGTTGATGAGGGAGAGAAAGGCACTTTCTTTGGTGGTGTAGGCACTGGTAAGATATATATCTACACTGGTATATGTATATATACACACACATATATGTATATATATATACATATATATAGGACATGAAGAGGGGTAAAGATGAACAAAGTGTGTTCTGTTCCTTACTGTTCCATTGCTATGAGAAAACACCATGACCAAGGCAACTTACAAAAAATGCTTAATTTGGCTTATGATTTCAGGGGGTTGGAGTCCATGATGGTGGAGCAAGTGCACAGCAGCAGGAATAGCTGAGAACTCACATCTTGGCAAGCAGGAGATAGAGCACATGGGGGAAAGATGGAGGCTCTTGAAGTTTCAGGCCTGCTTCCTATGACATACCTCTTCCTAATCCCAAACAGGTCCACCAATGGGAACCAAATAGTCCAACATATGAGCTAGGGGGACCATTCTCCTTCAAACCACAATATTACAAGCATGAAAATGAACATGATGAAACCTATTTATATACAGTTAATGCATGCCAGTGAAGCATCAACAGGAATGGATTATTCGCTAATACTCCTTACATATTTACAGTGGGTAAAGATGCTGTTTACACCAAAGTCCTGATGTTAAACAGTTACTGAATTTTGCAAGCAGGATCCCATCTGTTAGGGATGTGTCTCTTGAAGTTCTTTCTGTGCTGTTACCTCTCTGTCCCACAGGCACAGAGGACACTGCCTCGATACGATCCTTTCTTTCCCAAGTACACATAGTTTTCTGCCTGTAATATGAAAACAACAACCTAAATTATTGACTAAACTTCTCTAAGATGTTATCCATATGCTACTTTTCTTCCTTAATTAATAGACATGTGACACCCTGCGAGCGATCTCAGCATTTTTCTGAATTAATGGGACTGTTTGTCTAGCCTCTCTGTAAATTTTATTAGTGCCTTTCATTTTCCAGGTGTGGGGCTACAATAGTAGAGAGGTCACTTTGCTCAAGGTCATCCTTCCATTAAAGGGCAGAGTCAAGTTAAGAATCAACAACAGCCCTGTTCCCTTCCCTCCACTTCTGTTGTTGGGAAACAGTGAATGTCACTGTACAAAATTGCCATAACTGTGGAGTCTTGGTTTATGTGTGTAAGAGAATGGTTTTTAAGAGAGAAATTAGTTCTTTACTCTTATTTTCTTGAACGAGATCGTAATCAGTCCCAGCAGTAAAGGAATCCAGGCCACAGAGCTGTGACTTTTACAGCCTCATTTCATTTAAGGAAAACACATCTTTTTTGTTACTCCATCCAAACTGATTAGGACATAACCTTTCAAACCTGAGAGGAAAAGGTCAGTCTTAGCTGGAGCACAAAAGAGGTTTCTGAATTTCAGGGTCTGAGTTGCTTTGGCTCTCCCAGGTGTTTTTTTTCTGGTCTCAGTGGTTTGGGAAATCCAGCCACCATTGTTGGAATCCAATTACTCCTGCAGATTAAACAAAGATTATCAAGGCTGTAAATAGCAGAATCTTTGCAGAGATCGATGGAGCGCAGCAAAGATCATATTTAACAAAAGGAATCAAAGGAAGAGAGCTGATCAGTAAGTAACAGAGAGTAAAATGTCATATCATCGTACTGAAGGTTAAGGCGTAATTGAAATCAGTGTCATGGCACAATGTGTCCTGCAGCTTCTATGAACTTTGAGAGCATACTTCTAATTTCATATCTGAACGATTCATTTGCCTGAAGCAGGCTCACTTGGAGGAGAGTGTTTTTATTATGTCACCTTTCCACGAGGTTTGAATTCAGTTAGATGTTGGCAAATGAGGTCATCTTTCAGCAAACAAGATTATGATGGATTGTGCACAAGCACATTCCATTCCCATATCCCAGATACTCAGGGGCTGTAGCCCAAGGCAGGAGTCTACAGTGGTTATAGGCATGGGCTTGGATGCTACAATGAGAGACTCATACTCCATTTTGTCATAGCCCAGTTAGGCAGCTTCAAGTAAGTCATTGAATGGCTGCAGGTGGGTTACTTTATCAGGAACATGCAGTTGTTTTGGGAGTAAGAGACAGATGTTCTAGAAAGGGCTCATATTCCAAGTTTCACTGTTTTCCTGACAGTCAGAACCACACTCCACTCCTAACAGCTGGCAACCACTGCTCTGATTTCTAACTCTGGAGTTATAGCCTGAGAATATCATGTTACCGTGTGTGCGTGTGTGTGTGTGTGTGCGCGCGCGTGTGTGTGTATGTGACTCCTTGAGTGTAAAATTTTGTATTTAGGATTATGTCTTTGGGATTTACCTGAGCTTGTTCTAACAGTGGTTTGTTCCATTTTAGCTCCGGAGTGCTTTTTGCATGGCTGTGGTGTTACATGGATATAAGAGATTTCCACTAAATTTTCCAGTTAAAAGCTTATTGAAATGTAACTCACATGGCATCAAAATGATCTGTAGAAAGTATCCTCGTGCCTGGTTACGGTCAATCCCACCTCCCTCCTAAAATCTACGCTGTATGTAAATATGAAATACTATTCAACAGCATTGTTCACCATCAAAGCACAGGTGAATCTTGAAATATGATGCTAAGTGAAAAATGCCTGCCCAACACACACTCACATACTCTGTGCTCTGTCTTCACTTCTGAGACCCTTGTGAGTCTCTCATCCTTGATTCAGAACTACCTCCCCTGTGACATCTAGTGCGTGCCTCACACACAGTAAGATACTGGCAGATTTACAACCTACTGAGGTGTTAGAGGATATGAAAGCAGCTCTGCTCATTGTCCATGGCAGCAAAGGGTTTTCACTGAAGTGATGGCATATCTTTTTTGACATCAAGAAAGCCCTCTAGTTTCTCAGAGAAGTTTACTTCATGGAAAACAGATGGAGAGTGGTCCCCTGTGTCCAATAACAAGGAAATATCCTTCTTTCTTAAATTCTTCAGCAGATAGCTGTCTTTTGCTGGGTTCTTATTACACATCAGGATGTGTTGGATGCTTTCTGTTTTAACTCCCAGGATGGTCTGTAGAAGGAATACTATTACCATTTCCACAGTGATGGTAGGCAAAATAAATCTTACAGCAGATAAGGGCATTGGCCCAACATTGCCTGGTCATTAAGATTAAGACAGGTGGACAAAGTTTATGATAGTGTTTGTCTCCCTCACAACCCACAGAAAGGTAAGGTAATGATAGCAATAAAGAACAACCACTTTTTTTCAGACTGATATTCCATCCAATGCTTATTTATGAAATAATACAGTGGTGGTTTATTTATAAATAGTTTTTACCAGAAGGTAAGTGTAACTCCAAGTACTTTATAAATATTGACAATTTAATTTTCATGACAACCTTATGAGATTTGCTGCTATTGTCTGTACTTTATAGATAGGTAAAATGAGACAGAAATCAAATATCTTTCCCAAGATCTTAATCGCTATAAAATGAGGGAGTTTGACAACAGACAGTATAGACTGAGCAGTTACATTCCATCTTGTTTTATAAAGCAATATATAATTTTAGGGAACCACACAGACCCTTTGTGCCTGAATAAAAGGAAGACTATAGCTCAAAGTGGGCCCTGAATATCAAGGAAGATTGCCTACAGAAATGTTGTGAAAGAGACACACACCTGCCTGTGGAGTGGGGCCTATGTATAAGGTCCTAGAGTACCTTCAGTCATGGAAAAATAATGTGGATTCTGGAAATAGGAGAATTAGGCTCTGTATTTAGGTGTGGTACTAACTTGCTTTTTGTACAGTCATTCTCATCACTGGTTAATTCAACGCCTGCTGTAGTTTATTCACGGGTCTAAGCCCTGGTGATACACGAGAAAATTACTCTCTGATATTTGTAGAGCAGAGACAATAACAGTCAAGTGATTATGACATGATGATGGCTATGAGCAACCAAGTATATGATGGAGAGAGAGCAAGTCAGAGACTTTTCATGTTCACTTTAGATGTAAGTAGTTTGTAGCAATTGGAGAGATGAAGGCCTTCATAGTAGAGTAGGATTAGTTTAAGTTACAGCCCATCAGGAAATGCAGTCAGTTGTTTTTTGTTTTTTATGAGTTCCTCTATGACTTACAATTCAGGGATTAAGTCAGAATTCTGTGACTACATCTAGATGATTCAGAGCTTTCAGTCTTTGGTCACTGGCTCTATTGTTTCTGGTCCTGCTGTGCTATAGACCATCAATGTAGGAGGATGACCTAGAGCAAAGGGAAGAGAGAGAGAGACAGGAACAGAGAGAACCTCCATAGAAACAGTCTTCTAACTTGACCTCTATTTCTGTTCCTCAAGTTTCCCAGTAGTACATTAAGCTATTAGTCTATCATTATGCTATGAATCTAGAAGTGCATTGATCCTTTTGTGAGATCAGAACTTTCATAATCCAAAAACCTCCCAAAGACTGCACCTTTGAATACTGCCACATTGGTGATCAAGCTTTCTTTGCATGAGTCTTTGGGGGGAATCTATGACACTAACCATTTTATTACTAATACTATGGAGTCCCCTCTTGGAATCACATTACAATTTCACTCATGCATAGTGCTATAATATCACTTTGCAACTGGAGATATTTTATGCAAATTGGTTGTAGATCCAAATAACCTCTATGTGCTAAAAACATTGTTCATAGAGTGAAAGTCCTCCAATAGGTCTAAGTAAAATGGAATCTAAGTGTCATTCATCTGTAATTCCATATGGCTTCATTATTTTGAAATTCATGTTACATCACAGTAGATTCCAGAACATGGACAGAGATCACACACACACACACACACACACACACACACACACACACACAGAGAGAGAGAGAGAGAGAGAGAGAGAGAGAGAGATTCAAGGAAGATCTAAGCATATTTTAGAGGCAAGCTAAGACTTTGAGAACAGGAGCAGATGTGGAATCACTTCATTTCAAGGAAATCAAGTAAATCCTGATGGTCATAAATCTAAGATGTAGTATGTCATGGTTACCTTCAAAATTCAACATGGTCCACTTACATGTATTTAGAACACGGGTATCTTCAGTTCTCATTTAAAAAGCAGATATCTTAGATCAGGTGATATTGAAAGCTTCCTATGGGCCATCAATATAGTCAGGCACAAAGGGTCCCTGTCCAGTATCTGAAGGATGAAGATGCTGCCTAAATGCTGACTCAGTGTTCCAATCAGTATTCATAAAAAGAAATAACTTTACACAAAAAGAAATGTGAGATGAAGTGGTGGAACTGATCAACAAGAGATCTGACAGGAGACTTCCCTAGCATCCACTTTGACAAGCCAGGTTCCTCTCTGTATCTGCAGATACCAACTCTGTCTTCACAAGAGAGGGCTAATATTTTCAACTCAACAGGATCTAGAATCACATGGTAGACAAACTTCTTTCTGAGCATGCTTGTTAATGTCAACCTAGATTTAGTTAGTTTTTGGGTAATCCTGTTGAGAATTATCTAGATCAGGTTAATTGAGGTGTAAAGATTCACTTTAACTGTGTGATGTAGCCCCATCCCATGGACAGGAATCCTGGAGAGAAAGTAAAAGGGGTAGAGAGAGACAAACACCAACAATCATCACTTGCAGCTTTCTGACTTTAGACACAATGTGGTTGGCTGCCTCAAGCTCGTGACTTGCCCTGATGAACTAGACTCTCAATCTGTGAGTCAAAATAAACCTTTCCTTCCTTAAGTTGCTTTTGTCAGCTGTTTTGTTGCAGCAATGAGACAAAGACCTAATGTAGCAGAGGGTGTAAAATAATGATCTTCACAGTGAAAGGACATAACTGACAGACAAATGAACACATTCATGTCCAGAATATGTAATGAGCTCTTACAAATAATGATGAAAATAACTATGTGAAAGTAAAGAAGTTAAACAGAAATGAAAGGAAACATGAGTATCCTGTAAGCATATTACCATATTTCAACATATTGACCAGAAAAATTGTGATGGCATTCTACTTCACCTGACTGCCACTATTGGAAAAGTTTAATATGGCTGAGATTCTCAGTGATTCTCATTTACAAGTGACGATATGTAAGTTTCCACCCCCACTTAGGAGACAATCTGTCCTTACATAATAAAACTGAACAGGTATATTACTAATGGTTTGCCAGCTGCACCCCTCAATGGGAGTTCTCGAGAAGGTCTGGCATATGTATGGTAGAAGACAGATTCAACAATTTTTAGTAGCAACAGACAACAATTGGAATGTTTCTGAACTACAACTCAGCATGCATAGAATCCAAACTCTAACTTTAATCACAAAAACAAGTTGTAGCAAGTGTATTTGGAGCCAGGTACATCAGTGAGTACCTGTAATCTCGGCACACAGGAAGCCAAAATGTATCATTCTGGATATGATGTTCCTTCTGTTTCTAAAACAACCAAACTTAGGCCTGGGGACACATACATCTGTGGCAAAAGGATCATGTGAGTCAAAGATTAAAAAAAAATCACAAAATATCTGAATAGCAGATACTGTGTGTAGACAAGGAAGAAAAGGGAAAGTAATTAAGGTGGGCTGAAGGGTCAGGCCTACATCCAATGATGCTCAATGGAGTACTTTGTAAGATATAGACACATAAGTACTTGTTTAAATATGTTGGGACATGTTTGCATTCCCACCAGCAATAGATGAGTGTTCTCCTTACTCCACATCATCGCCAGCAAAAACTATCATTAGTGTTTTTGATCTTAGCCATTCTGACAGGTGTAAGATGGTATCTCAGAGTTGTTTTGGTTTGCATTTCGCTGATAGCTAAGGAAGTTAAACATTTCCTTAAGTATCTTTTGGCCATTTGAAATTATTCTGCAACTTACCTCAGGATCAAGCAATACCACTCTTGGGCATATATCAAAAAGATGCTCAATCATACTACAAAAGCATCTGTTCAACCATGCTCATAGCAGCATTATTTGTAATAGCCAGAACCTGGAAACAACCTAGATGCCCCTCAACTGAAGAATGGATAAAGAAAGTATGGCATATTTACACATTAGAGTACTACTTAGCAGTAAAAAAAACAATGACATCTTGAATTTTGCATGCAAATGGATGGAATTAGAAAACACTACCCCGAGTAAAGTAACCCAGACCCCAAAAGATGGATATGGTATGTACTCACTCATAAATGGATACTAGCTATAAACAAAGGATAATGAGCCTATAGTTCATGATCCCAGAGAAGCTAAGTAATAAGGTGAACCCAAAGAATAACATATATGGGCCCACCTGGGGGTTGGAGACAGACAGGGTCTCCTGACAGGATTGGGAGCATGGGAGCAGGGGAGGCAGGTAGAGGGAGGGAGGGAGAAGGAGGAGAGAAGGAGATGGTTGAGGAGAGCTTGGGGGAATGGAATGGTCGAGATTGAATGAGGACAGATTTGAGAGCGGGGAGAGAGATTTCTTGATTAGGGGAGCCATTGTGGGGTTGTGGGAATGGGAATATGAACAAGGAGGTCAAGACCATGAGGGGTTCATCCACTGAAGCAGTTTGCCTGAGCTAATGGGAACTCACCACTCCAGCAGGACTGGGAAGGAACAAGCATAAGACCAAGCTAGTCCCTATGAATGTGTTTGACAGTTGTATGATTGGGGCAGAATGAGGGGCCACTAGCAGTGGCACTGGGATTTGTCTCTGCTGCATGTACTGGCTTTTTGGGATCTTATTCTCTTTGGATGTATACCTTGCTCAGCCTGGATTTAGTGGAGAGGGACTTGGACCTTCCACATGGGAGGAAGTGGGAAATTGGATTGGTAATTTTTTTTAAAAATCTAATAAAAAAAAGAAATTATATTGAAACCTACCTGGAGGTAGTTATGGCAGGCAGAACTCAAGTTGCTCCAAAAGGGTGGGTTGAGAAGGGTCCTGGCTTAGGGTTCAGAATTCAGGTTTTTATTTTATCACCCCATTTGCATTATGACATTATAACTCTGCTTATAACAATAAATAAATAAATAAATAAATAAATATGTTGAGACACAAATACATCTTCCCTTTTTCTGTGTGTTTCTGATGGTAAAAAACGTAATATTGACCATACTGAGCATCGCAAAGTGTATAGTTCAGTAGACTTTAGTATATACATGTTGCCCTAAGACCTCTGCAACTTTTTCACCTAAAATATTGGATCTAAACACTTCATTATCATGAACATTGCACTGTATATTTTCTTCTAGTAGTTTAATATGTGTAAGTGATGTAAAGTCAGAGTCCAGCTTCATTCTTTTGCATGTGTGTATTCAGTTTTTCTAACACCATTTATTCCAAATACTGCATCATTTAGTGTACTCTTACATATTTAATGATAACAGGTCAAAAATATTTTCACATGAAATTCTGAAGGCAGTAAGAGTATTTCAAAAACATCAGAAAACAACTATCACCCTGCTAATAAGAGAAAGTGGCTTGAGATGTCCCTCAGGAATGCCAGCCAGGAGAGGATAGATTAGGTGACATATATTTCATAGTTCTTTGGGGACATCCAGTAATTGCTTCATAATTTTGTTTGCAGAGTAGGTGGCATGGTAGCAAATCTGGGGTTCTCCTGGGAAGTCCAGAAGCTATGTCAGTCCACTAGTCATGCATAAAAATAAGAACATAGTTGAATATTTATTAAAATTAAGACACTCTTCTGAGTTTCTTCACAGGAATTAGTTTGTACTATCTCCAAATAGTCCTGTAAGGTAATGACTAATATTCCATATGCTCTACTGTGGAGGGAGCTAAAACTCAGAGGTAAGAATGATTTCTTTGTAGTTAAGAAACTATAAAATTCTCCCCTCCCCCTGCCTATCAATGCATGGGGCAGGTGGGAGAGCTGACTCTGAGGGTTATAAGAGAAAGAGAGCTGTTCCTGGCTCCCAGCTGCAATACTCAGGAAAGCAGACCCTGCACCTTAGCAGAGCAGTGCAATAGAGCCAACCATGTTAGTGCAGGTGTGGGTGAACCAGGCCTGAAGTTGTGAACATGGTAGAGCTCATTTCTTATCTGTCTTGTGGTGACATGAGTAGGGGGAAAAGAAGCCCTCCCCCTGCCCATCAATGCCTGGGGAAGGTAGGAGAACTGGCCTTGTGGTCATAAGAGTGGGAGAACTATCCCTGATCCCCACCAGCCATGACACTCAGTAGAGCAGGTCCTATACCCCACCAGGGCAGCACAAGAGATCCAACCCTGTTAGCAGAGGTGTCTGTGGACCCCCCTCAAAATGATGACCATGGTATAGCTGTCACCATTTCCCATCTAGTTGACCAATCCTACAACTGCCCAGACCCAGACCCAGGGTTATGACTTGGCCTGCCCTAACATCCACCCCATCTATGATCTGCTGGAACATGTGATAGGACCTGACCTGCAGACCCAAAGCTGCAGGATCCACAACATCGGGTCCCAGAGGGATGTCTAGGAAGAGTCCTTGTGGGGGCCCATGATAGAACACGTAGTGAAAACTAAGGACGTCAAACCAGACCAATGCCTCCTTGTCATAAACACTTGCAAGTAGAGATAGATGGACTAAGGAGTTTACATCATGACTTTCTGGGTTGCACTGTAGTTTCCTTAACAAGATTTTTAATTCCTACCCTTTTTCAGTTATTTTTTCTCATGAATTCTTGAATTTTGTTTTATCCAGGGGGATATGCAGGGGTGGAGGGTCTATATGTATGGATGGAGAATGAATAGGATCAAGATACATGATGTGAAAAAACAGAGAATAAATAAATTTTATTAATAATAAAAAGGAAACTACAAAATGCAGGAACTGAACTCAAATAAGGTGTGTCTGAACCCAAAACTTTTGCTCCTAATTATTATGCTAAATACTTTGAATTTTATATCATTGTATTGTAACAAAAGAATTTTAATTGGGTTGCATTTATTAATTCTTTTACAGAGGAATGCAGGCATCTACATTCTTGCTTTGGACTGTGTAGTTACTTTGTGCATTAGTTGCAATGTTAATGAACATAGAATGAAGAGTGTTGAATTTTGGTTTAAAACACCATTTAGTTTAGGTGCTAACAATAAAATATAAATAGAAAAATGCATAGACAGCCCTCTTGGGACTTCTTAAAATATTTTAATTTAATGGACAAGATTGACAACTTTTCCTTTATTGGCTTCTCAGATGTCAATTAATAAATGACATTAAAGTTATTTATATTATTTTTATTTTAAAGTTTTTGCTCATTTTACATACCAACCATAGTTTCCCCTTCCTCCTGTCCTTCTACTCCCTCCCCACATTCCCTCACCCTAAGCCCCTCCCACTCCTCAGAAAGAGTAAGACCTCCTGTGGGGAGAGACAAGACCAAACCCCTCCCACCAGCATCAAGGCTAAGTAAGGCACCCCACCACAGGGAATGGGCTCAAAAAAGCCAGCTCAGGCACCAGGGTTAGATCCTGGTCTCACTTCCAGAAGTACCTCCAACAGACCAAGCTACACAACTGTCTCCCACATGCAGAGGCCCTATTTCAGTCCCATGCAGGCTCCCCAGATGGTTATCTAGAGTCTGTGAACTCCCATGAGCACAGGTCAGCTGTCTCTGTGAATTTTCCCATCATGACCCTCCCCACCTTGCTCATATAATCCCTCCTCTCTTTCTTTGACTATACTCCCAGAGTTCAGTCTGGTGCTTGACTGTGAATCTCTGACTCTGTTTCCATTAGTTACTAGATGAAGGTTCTATTATTACAGTCAGGGTATTCACCAATCTGATTACAGGAGAAGACCATTTCAGGCAACCTCTCTACTATTGCTAGCAGTCCTGGCTAGAGTCATCCTTGTGGATTCCTGAGAATTTTGCCTAGCACCAGGTTTCTCCCTAACCCCATAATGACTCTCTTTATCAAGATATCTTTTATTGCTCTCCCACTCATCCCTCCCCCAACTCGACATCTGTTCCCCTCCCACTACCATCCTACCACCCCCAGTTAACCCAGGAGATTTCATCTATTTCCCATTCCCAGGACTATCCATGCATCCCTTTTAGGGTCCTCCTTGTTACCTAGCTTCTCTGGGACTGTGGACTATAGGCTGGTTATCTTTTGCTTTACATCTAATATCCACTTATAACTGAGTACTTACCATGTTTGTCTTCCTGGGTCTGGGTTACCTCACTCAGGATTTTTTTTTTCTATTTCCATCCATTTGCCTGCAAATTTCATGATGTCTTTTTTTTTTTTTTTTTTTTTTTTTTTTTTTTTTTTTTTTTTTTTTTTTTTTTTTTTTTTTTTTTTTTTTTTTTGCAGCTGAGTAATACTCCATTGTGTAAATGTACCACATTTTCTTTAACCATTCTTCGGTTGAGGGGCATTTAGGTTGTTTCCAGGTTCTGACTATTACAAATAATGCTGCTATGAACATAATTGAACAAATGTCTTTTTGGTAGGATTTTGCATCCTTTGGATATATACCCAAGAGTGGCATTGCTGGATCTTGAGGTAAATTGATCCCCAATTTTTAAGGTAGATTGATTCCCAGTTTTCTGAGAAACCACCCTACTGATTTCCAAATTGGCTGTACAAGTTTGCACTCCCACCAGCAATGAAAGAATGTTTGTTCCCCTTATTCCACATCCTCTACAGCAAACCCTAAGAAAGACACACATGGAGGACCCCAGAAAGGAAAAGAGTTAAGATCTCCTGGGTAAACTGGATCCATATATATTGCCATACACAAAACTCAAGTTCTAGTGGATCAAAGAACTCAGCATAAATTCAGTTACACTGAATCTGATAGAAGGGGAAATGGGAAGTAGTCATCAACACATTGGAACAGACCATTTCCTAAATATAACACAGGTAACACAGACACTGAGAGGAAAGCAACAATCAATAAATGGGACCTCCTGAAACTGAAAAGCTTCTCTAAGGCAAAGGACACTGTCTATAAGGCAAATGGCAGCCTACAGAATGGGAAAAGATCTTTACCAACCACACATCTGGCAGAAGGCTGATCCCCAAAATTTATAAAGAACTCTAGAACTAGATATCAAAATACCAAATAATCCAATTAAAAATGGGGTACAGATCTAAACTGAAAATTCTCAACAGAGGAATCTCAAATGATTGAAAGACATTTATGGAATTGCTCAACACTTAGTCCTCAGGAAAATGCAAATCAAAACGACTCTGATTATTTCTATTTTTTAAGAAATGATTTTACCAAGTTTTGAGAATTTCATAGAATATATCTATCCTGTATAAAATCTCTCTCTCATCTCTCCTCTCTCTCCCCTTCTCTCTCCCCTCTCTCTCCTTCTTCTCTTTCTCCCCCACTGAAGCCAATTTGCATTGTATGTGTGTGTGATATGCCAAATGTTATAACATTAAATAAAACTGATTCACGCTCTCCCAGAAACTATCAAATGTCTATAGTTTTCAACTAGAGGTGGGACTTCTTGCCCAATTCCTGTCTTCCATGCTGGGATTTTTGTCTGGTTTGAGCTTCTTCAGGTCTTTTGCATGCCATTACAATCCCTGAGTATTCATATGTGCAGCTACCCTTTAGAGTCCAGAAAACATTGTTTCTGTGTAGTTATCTATTTTTTTTGGCAATGATCCCTGAGCCTTGAGGAGAAGTATGTGATACAGACATTCACTTAAGGATGAATATCCTAATGTCTTTCATTCTCTGCATGTTGACCAGTTCTAGGTTGCTGTAATAACTGTCATCTCCTAAAGGAAGAAGTTTCTATGGGATTGAACAATGCACTGATCTATCAGTATAGCAGTGAATCATTAGGCCACTTTATGCCTATGTTCATTTAGCAGAATTGTATTAGTAGCTTCTCCCTTAGGGCCTATCTAGCCAAATGTCTTGGCCTTGCTGACAGTGCTATATATAGACTGTATCTCATGAAATGAACTTTAAGTACAATATGAAAGTATCCTATGATGTTCATGCCACTAATTCAGCAGTAGGCATATCTTGCTAGGCAGGTTATTGTTGCAGCTCCCAGAATTCATAGTGGATGACATAGATCAGTACTTTTCTTCCCAGTAGTGTGCATAGCATCTCTTAGCTCTGTGAAAGACAGTCAGTAGGACGAAGCTTACAGTCGAGCACTAGATAGATATCTCCATGTTATCTAGGTCTCCACAATATGGTGTCTTCAGCGAATTCCTGTCAAGTTCAGGAGGATATCCTAGGTCAATGACAATAGCCTATAGTGTTTGGGGGCCTAGAGGGTCCCATTGGCCAACAAATCAAATGGAGGTAACTCATTCCTTGTATTGGGAGTTTTATTTAGTAGTATATGATGTTTAGTAGTATATGATGTCTAGTTCTCCCATTATAGGATAACACAATTTAAACTATTTTATATCTTAGGAAGTGTCTACAGTAGTAGGTTTTCATATGACTTTTTCAAAAGATATTTAGAGTTGGTTATTCCTCCCCATATTCCCTCATCTATCCTGCCCTTCCACTCTCTACCCATTTAATTCTTCTAGTTCTATTTTTTCCCCTTTATAACACTATATCCTATCTTCCCTTCCTTGAAATATTCTCCTCTTCTCCCTTCACACATTACTGTTTTTCCTCTGTGGGCAGACCAGATAAAACACATATATTTGCAGGCTAAATGCTAACATCCATATTTGAGAAAAACAAACAAACAGCGACATGATTTTGCTTTTCTGCGCCTGGGCTACCTCAATTAGGAAGATGTTTTCATCTCCATCCATTTATCTGAAAAAATTCATAATTTAATTTTTCTTAATAGTTGAATAATGTTCCATTATGTAAATGTACCACATTTTCATTATCCATTCATCAGTTGATGGATATCTAAGCTGTTTCCGTTTCTTGACTACTGTGATTAGAACGGCAATGAAAATGAATGAGCAAATATCTCTATAGATATAGAGCCTTTGGGAATATATATAAGAGCTGTATAGCTGGATTCTATGGTAGATCTATTTTGACCTTGTTTTGGACTTGAGCACACTAGTTTCCAAAGTGACTTACCAAGTTGCACTCCTACCATAAATAAACAAATATTCTTCTTTCCCTGCACCCTTGCCAGCATTTTCTGTCATTTTTTCTTGTCCGTTCTGACTGGAATATGATGAATTCTCTAAGTGGTTTTAATTTTCATTGATGGCTAGGGATATTGAACCTTTAAAAATGTTATCGGTCATTTTTTATGTCTCTATTTAGTTCTTACTCCATTTTTAAAATGGTTTGTTTTCTTAATGCTTAGATTCTTTCAGTTCTTTGTATATTATACATACTAACCCTCTCTCAGATGTATAGCTGGTAAAGATTTTTCCCGTTCTGCAAGCTTCCTCTTCCTTTGAATGATGGTGACCTTTGCAGTGCAAAAGCCTTTGGTTTCATGTGGTCCCATTTTTCAGTTGGTTTTAATGCCTACACTGCCTTTGTCCTGTTCAGAAAGTCCTTTCCTGTGTCAATGAGTTCAAGTTTATTTGCTATTTTTTCTTCTCTCAGATTTATGGTACTGGGGATTATGTTGAGGTGGCTGATGTATTTGGAGTTGAGTTTTGAACAGGATTATAGGTAAGAGTCTGCCTTCTTCCTTCTACATGCAGCCATCCAATTTTATCAGCACGATTTGTTGAAGTTGCCATCTTTTCTCCAGTGCACATTTTGATCTCTTTATCAAAAATGAGGGGTCCACAGCTTGTGAACTTGGGTCCAGGCCCTCAATTTTATTCTACTGATTAATGTATCTGTTTTTAATGCCAATACCATGCTGATTTTTGTTACTATAGCTCTGTAATATAACTTAAAGTCAGTGTGTGGACTCTGGTCTAGGTCCTCGATTCTATTCCACTGAATAATGTATCTGTTTTTCATGCCACTATCATGCTGGGTTTCTTACTATACCTCTGTAATATAACTCAAAATCAGTGACAGTGATACCTTCAGCAGTACTTTCATTGTCCAGAATAATTTTGGCTGCCTTGGTTATTTATGCTTTTACAGGAAGCCTAAGCTTATGCGTCCCGTTTATGTGAAGAGTTTTTTGGAGTTTTCTTGGGTGTTGAGTTGAATCAGTAGACTGCTTTGGATGGACACTTTCTCATTGTTAATACTGCCACTCCAAGGCACGGGGAAGCTTTCCATCTTCAGCTATCTTCTTAAAGTTCATTCTTCAGTGTCTGACAGTTTTCATTATAAAGGTCTTTTACTTCTGTGGTTACATTCTTACTCCGAGGTATTCTATATTTGAGGGGTTATGAATGATCTTGTTTGTATCCCTGACTTCTTTCTTGGTATGTTTGCCACTAGCATATAGAAGGGTTACTAATCTTTGTCTGTTAATTTTGCATGCTGCTACTTTTCAAACTCGTGTGTGTGTGTGTGTGTGTGTGTGTGTGTGTGTGTGTGTGTGTGTGTGTATCAGATCTTTTGGAACTTGAGTTACAGGTCTACAGTCATGGGTACGAGGAATAAAATTCAGATTCAATGGAAGATCAGTAAACACTATTAACCAATAACCTTTTTTTTAGTCCTCAAATAATTGGCATCATTTAAAAGGTTTTTAAAATTAATTTATTTCTTCTAACCATTTTTATTTTTAAGGAATTTAATCTAAGTGTTACCTTGAAAGGCGTATTTTTCTGTTGTTTTTTATTATTCACAATCTATAACTTTCCCCTTAATGTAAGCCTTTAAATTTTTCTTAGAAATTTAAACTTTGTTTTTTATTTTCTTTTCCTTCCCTTTCTTTCTTTCTTTCTTCCTGTCTTTCTTTCTTCCTTTTTTTCTTTCTTTCTTTTTGTAGGACTATAAACGAATATCCCTGATCTTCTCTTGGGCAAATAGTGGACAAGGGTCCAAGATAAACCTGACAGACTGTCTTCCCTGTACTTCAGTAATTGGTACAAAAGAAAAATCTCATTGTATTTGGTTCTTCTCCAAGGTGATGACCCATGGACCTTCCATTAGTTCCTACAATTAGCTCTCTACAACCTCCCAGATACATCTCCTTTCTGACATTAACAAATTAATTTGTTACTCAAATATGCACATTGGATCAATCATTTCAATAAATTTTTATTTCCTCCTTCAAGCTAACCATGGCTGGCTTTCATTTCTCACAATTAAGGAATACTAACTGGAATATGATCTAAGCTTAGGAGTTGTTCATCTTTGCACTGTTCATAATGGTGAAAAATTAGTGATATAAATGTCCTGCAGCATGAGCCGGGTTTAGATAAGCAAAGACTTAATTAAACAAGGAAGCACTGAAGTGGGAGGTGTGGATTTATATGGCTCAACTTGCAATATGTTTACAACGTGCTGGTAAACAGGAGAAGCAAGTTACAAAACAGCGTGTGTAATATGGCCTTTTACACGTTATGGCTTTTCAGCATGCCAATGGAAGCCATTCCCAAGCAGTGGGTGGGACAGGCCATTCTGTCTCATTGTGTTTCTACCACTCCTTCAACAAGCATTCATTTCTTAAGAGAAAAAATATTGTTTTAAAATTTATGTTCCCATGAGAAAACAGTAATAATTTTTTTCAGAGGAATTTTTAAACCACATTTCTTTGAAATAAAATGTAAATCTCAAATATTCTGTTACTGGGAGTTCCAGTAAGGAGACACATACTTTTGTGGCATTAAATTCCTGTTTTATGTCCTTTGTGGGTGGAGTGATCAGCCAAATTAAAATGATAGAAATTGAGAGAAAAGAACCAATGGCTTAAGGGAGGGAGCAAACTACTGCTGGGTTTTCTTACAAATTAGTTGATGATCATTTACCCTTTAAAAAACTAGAGATTTATGGTGAGAAAAACCACTGAGCTGAAACCAAGATAAATGATTGCTCACCTTGGTGCTGTCACTAACCAGCTGGTTATTATTAGGCAAATCATTTAACTTTGCATGTACCTCTATGAAATACCTGACTCAAATAAAGGACAAGAGAGGGCTACCTTAGCTCACCCTTCCTGAGAGTACATCCCGTCACGCAGAGGAGACTGTAGTACTCAAGATCAGCTCATGCCAGCAGACCAAGAGGCGGAGAGAGGAAATGCTAGTGTCGCTGGCTCCTCGTGTATAGCCTTTATTTCATCCCAGGCTCGTGGGTCATGTGATGATGCCATCTACATTTAGATGAGTCTCCCCCAGCTCAGTGAAATCTTTATAGGGAAGATTTTGCTTGAATCCCCTAGGTGGTTCTCATTCCAGTCAGGCTGAAACCGCTGGTAACCATCACCACCATCCAATCCAAAACAAAGGGCAGAAATAGCAGTAGTTTACCAGACTCTGGAAAGTCTGATTTATAAAAGAAAATGAAAACTAATTTCTCTGTTGAACCTATTACATTGTCTATCTAGCTTTCTCCTGATTATATCACAGAACCAAGACGCCAAAACCATAAAATTGTTGAAAACTTGAGAACAGTCAATGACCTTATTCTGTCTACTGAGATACTGCAGTTGGTTCAGGCATCAGTGTATTTCCTAAGTAGAACCAATGAGACTAACACCAAGGACAGTTTTAAGATAACTAGAAGCCTTGAAGACAAGACTCATGCCTTTTAAATTAATAAAACGAGAGTTGGAATCATCTTTGCACAGGATCAAAAGGGCTTGCTGGATATTATGCTAATGGAGAAGGAAGTAGATCAACGCTGAGAAATACAAAACCCTAACATCCTTTGAGATGAATCCCAGTGATTTCCGAAGTCATTAAAATAATCAGCCAATCACCTTCCTCTATACAGTTTCATTCAGTGTGTTAGCTTAGGCTATCCTGCTAGTGACTAAAGCAGCCATTGCTTATCTGATTTCCTTGTAGGCTTATAAACCTCTGGATCAAATAAACTTGTGTAATATTGTTTTACAAACCACGGTTATAAAAGCAAACCGACCTGCATAGAAAGTCACTGTTTCATCCTTATTCTCTCACACACACACAAATCTTAGATGATATTTATTATTTTCTGCATTTTAGGAACACAAATTTGAAGTTTAATGACATGGGTCTTCTCAGGATAAGTCAATGGATTTGCATTAGCTTTGGTGAGAATGGATTGGATGTGATGGGCCATTTGGGGATCATTTGTTTTTCATGAGACTAGTTTCTGAGGCTGAGATTTAGTCTTCATGTCTGAATTTTCCTTTGCACTATGATCCAACATTTATAAGGCATTTAGTTTTTTATAAACACAGTGGCTATGTTCAATGATGAATTATTTAAAAACAAGTGTGTGTGTGAGAGAGAGAGAGACAGACAGACAGACAGAGAGACAGAGAGAGAGAAAGAGAGAGAGAAACTGATAGTAGAAGCCCCTGTTATCTATTTTATTTCTCTTTACCAATAATGGATGGTTATCCAGGACTACGACATTGTAGGGAATGAACTAGATTTCTCATCTTCCTTCTCAGTTAGGTGCGATCATATGGCTAAGCTCTAACCAAAGGAATGTGGAAAGGAGATACCACTTAGCAACTTTATTAAATACCAAGCCCTTTTCACTCTTTGCTCCTTATAGCTCCATCAATTTCTTGATGCCCACACTTGGAACTTGGATATGATGCTTGGAGTCCCAGCTGCCATCTTGGACCATGATGGAGGCATAGTTTTCTGGCAGGAGGTTGGGTCCCTGAAGATTTTATGGAATAGAAATGCCATATCAGTTTTGGATGACCTTCCTTTCCATAGTTCATGAGAGAGATATACATATACCATTAAGATAAACTTTATTATAAAAACTTGAAAATAAAAACCATCATACACCAACATCAGTCACACCAAAGTCTGCACATCGCGGTGAACCTCTGTATAACTAGGATTGCCATTTCGTTGCTGTGAAGAAGAAAAATGGATTTTACACTTTCCTTATTGATTTTATGCTTTTACACTTACCTACCACCAAAAGTGAAAATAAAGTAATATTTAATGTATAGAGCAGTACTTACTTTACTCTATTCTTTATCATGAGGAACACAGCTCCAATTTCTAGTTTACAGCATAAAACAGTTTACTGTCACATTAGAAATATTATTTCAAAGGCGGATATCTCTGAGATCAAATTTCTTCCACCTTAACCATTGTAGATGTGATTTTCAATGTTAATATTTTAGACCTTCGTGTTTTAAGATGCAAAATGAAGTTAATTGGATAAGGGTCATGGCAATTATGAGATGTAATGTGTCTCTGAATCTGGTGTTTACCACATAGTCAACAGAGGCTATTCTGGATGCTGAGACTCACTCTCATAACTTTCCAACACACATGCTTAAACAGTCATGTCTCTTTGACAAGGTCTAATAATATATGATGTGGGGGATTCCAATTTAGTTTAATAAATGAGTTTAGAAAGATAAGAAAAATGCTTCTCATAAGCTAGTTTTCCTTCTTCTAAGTAAAGACTTGGTATGGGTTGGCAAATGGTTCAGTAGGTGACGTCATTGTAGAGAAAGCCCAACAGCCTGAGCTCATTTCCTGAAACCTACGTAAAGATGGAAGAAGAGAGCTGTCTGGACAAAATTTTCCTCTGATCTCTCCATGCATGCCATAATATGTGTTCTCGCATACAAACCATACACACTCTCTCACATGCGACAGATAAATATTTTAAAATTTGTAAAATATTAAGTTAAAATGGTAAAGCACAATTATTTTTAATATGAAGGAAGAAAAGACAGAAGGAGCTAGAAGGGAAGGAAGGGATTGGGAGGGAAAGTAGGGGGGAGGAGAGGGAGGAGAGAGAACAGAAGGAGGTGCTATGATGCCCACAATTCCCATAATGGGGAATTCAAAACCACTTCATGTACACATGGATCTACATCTGCAGAGAGCAGGTCATTAGCATCCCCCTTCCCCTCTATCTTCCATTATCCATTTAGGCTCTCACACTACATGAGATAATGGCATGGGACAGCAAAGACATCCTCTAGCCACTAAAGCTTCTATCCTATCACCTTAGCATTCCTATCAAAAGTAGACGATCACTCTTTCAACGTTGTCTGAAAACTCCGAATGCTAAAGAAGCAGACTGGCAGGGCTTTGTGTGCCAGAGCAAGGAGGTAAGAAGCTTATTCATTACTGCGAATGTTACAGAGAACTGAAGGGTTGCTATTTTGAATACAATTCTGTCTCACAAAAATGAAAGGTAAGAGGACATTATGTATGAAAGGATGTGCTGGCCATAGTGGCACAGACCTGTGATTCCACCACTGAAACTATAGAGCTGGGATGATCGGCAGTTCAAATCCAGTCTCAGCTACACAATGAGTTTGAAAGCAGCCTGGGTTACATAAAGCCCCATTTTAAAAACACAAAACAGCAACAAAAAGAATGAAATTATGACATAAGAGATTCTAAAAATTTAAGTAGGACATTAGATTATGAACTAAAATAATGGCCATGGACACAGAGAAGAGAATTCTGAGCTGAAAAATGATTTGGAGGTCAGTTGGAGAAGATGAAATTATTCCTAGGGAGAGAGGGAAGCCAAGAATCATGGTAGCTCTGATTAGAACAACTGAGCTGATTCTAATTGTCGGAAGCAGAACTAGGAAAAGGATATTGGTGCAGAGGAAGTGATGAGCACCTGGGCACCAGGAATGAGGCTCACTCCCTCTACAAGAAGAGGCATTTTTCATTTGGGGATAGGCCCAAAATAACTCCAAACCTGGAATCTGGAGATGCTACATAGTAAAGGGCTGGATATAGTTCTCAGGGTCTCATTTCACGTGGGTAATTGGTAAACTAAAACTCAGTCAAGCAGGAAAGACCTGTTGGTTAGGTGGCCAAGAACTAAGCCAGGTGGTGACATCTTTTGTCATCTACTTCTTAGTATGTATCACAAAAGCATTTCAAAGTCTACAGGGCATTTCTTAGCAGTGCTAAAAATTCAATAAGGGCAGTTCCCACTAGGGAACAGGGTATGAAAAATTTGCTTGACAGTAAACAAAGGGAGTTTGGAAACCACTAAAGGATCATAATACAGTGTTATGTCTTTCGAATACCTTCAGGGAATAGGAAAAGAAGGTATCTGCCTGCAGGACAAGAAGGTCCAGAGAACACCCTTCATGACCTAAATAACTCAGCTGATGCTCTTGGACTTCTAAGAAGAAGATAAACTGTTAACAAAGGTAGGAAGAAGACATTGCACCTGGCAGTGTACAGGAGATTCAGAGGAAACAAAAACAAAACAAAACAAAACAAAAAAAACAAATAACAAACAAATCAATTGTCTTCTATTTGCTACCTACCACCCTGAACACCCTAGTGAAGGTTATCAGGCTAGTGAAATTCAGCAGCTGATAGCATTTCTGTAGGAAATGGATCAAAGATTAAACTCTTGGAAGATTTCATACAAAGAAATGCCTTAGAAATATTTGTAAAACCCACTTACTTTATGAATGGGAGTGGAGCCCAGAGAAGTCAAATGACATTTTCAGACTCTTAAGGCTGGTTTAGCAGAGGAATAAGTGCTGGAACCAGGTCATCTTGAAATGCCCTTTTCTTTTCCTTTATGGAAAACATGCTGGTGCTACCGCACTGACCCAGAAGAATAGCTCATGCTCTCATTGAGGGTCACACTCCCAGGGAGAAAATCAGTTGATTCTATTGTACAGAGATTTATTCCTTTTGTTTATTTGCAGAGAAATATGAATCATTCAACTTACTTACTTTTAAATTAATAAGAAGAAACACACCCTTTTTAGAAACATATAGTCAAGGAGATCTTTGGGTCTCCAAAAGAGTAGAGACAAAAATGGAGGATTTGAAATCAGAAAAAAAAATCTGATATGTACAAGGACTTAATGAGGAACAGGGAAAAGGAAGATAAAGGGAGAGGAAGAAAGGAAGATGGATAAAAGAAAAGGGAAGTTAGATAGAAAAGCCAGAATGGAAATCATTACTCCAAATGTGAGAAGAGAAAGAAACATCCACAAACAAAGGGAAAATGCCCCCAGTTAAGAAAGAAGGTGTATGGTATGCGGAGAACATACAGAAACCTATAGTGATTCTGTTGCTTTATCAGATCATTCAGCAGGGGAAGATAAATGCCTAGGGCACACTCACCTTGGTGCAACCTTCTTTATGTATTAAGAACTTTCTAACACCCTCCAGTTCTTTTAGGGAAGGATGCATGTTAGTTTCTGGGGAATGAGATTAAATCCTCTCCAAATATATCAGCAAGATTTTATGAATCAAGGAGAAAGGACTTCGATCTTTGGAAATGTGCTTTACATTATTTGTAAATCTCCCATCCTATAATGTGCCACTAAACTGCATTCTTAGAACACATCGTGAAATGCATGGGTGGATGGATGGATGGATGGATGGATGGATGGATGGATGGATGGATGCATGCATGGATGGATGGATGAACAGTTTCCTACTTAGTCATTGATCATTCAGGATTCCATTCTGAATCTAGTCTCTAGAGCTATAATAGGTAAATAAAGTTGAAAAATGGAGGGAACTAACATAACTGTAGATTTGAAGTTCTTGGCACTTGAATCTTAATCATGTAACAACAAGATTAGAAATTTATAGAATAAGCATGCTCCTAGATGATTCTTATGCACATTAAAGTTCAGAATAATACTTTAATTCCTCTAGGTTTCCCAGTCATAAGAATCATCTGAACTCTAGATGAAGCACGAAATCCAGGGTTCCAGGTCATAGCAAGACAATGGAATATTTAGGTGATGGAGCAATTATGGGCTAGCTCTTTCCTTCATAGTTCAGGAGGGTCTTTCTGAATGTTTAAATTACCCCAGCCTCTCTAGAAAGGTCTGAATAGGAAGTCAACGACAAATTACAGAGATAGATACTTCCTGATTTATCACTCCTCAGTTGTTTGTCTTTTTCAAATGACTCTACAAGAACCCCTATTGCCATTATAGTCACAATTAACTAATAGTTTTCTCTACGCAAGGCATGGGGTTATCATTGTTTGTCCACACAGAACCACAAGAAATTGTCACACTCTGAAGGAAGACATCAACCCTCCACCATGCCCTGAGTCTTTAAGAGGTTAAGAATTGGTCCAGTCCACTTATGGAGAATGATAGAATTCCAGTTCAGATTTGGTCAGAAGCACTTATGTCCACCACTGTTTTGTTTTTACCCCAGCCTTCTTGTTGCTCTGGTTGTCTGTGGTGTCTACAGGAAACATCTGCCTGCTCAGGGATGAGTCCTCCCTTGGGCTTCTTGGAAGATCCTGTTGGCTAAATCTGCTTTGTGGTGAATTAGGTATGATGATCACGAAAGTTTGGGGTATGCTGTAGGATCATGGGTGAGACTTGCAGCTGAAGATCCATTGTTAATGAATCTGTCAAATGAAGATATTGGGGAATACTTGGCCAGGCTGCTATGAGAATGAAACAAGTAGCATAAGAATCTGGCATGTGCCTGGAACAACTGTGACAAGAAATAACCCCAACGCTTTCACAACTGCTTGAACTGAATTTCTCTATGAGTATCAGAGTGCTCTGCAGACAAGAGCAATAGGACTGGACTCATAGAGTGCCTCCCAAGGGTGTGTCAAGTGCAGTAAGGCTCATAGCCGTTCCACCATCCATCTGTGCCTCTATGGAGCATAGGGCTTCAAGTAGCAGACAGCAGAGGCCAAATGTCTGCAGAGTGAAAGACTTCTGCATGAGAAAGTACTAAGTCCAGCCACACCCACTCTTTTTTATGTCCCTTTACAATTCTGGAAGTCTTACCCCAACAGTTTGAAGCTTGGACTTTGGAGTGGACTGGATTAAGCTTTATCATTGCTGTTTGCTCTATTATTTGGGGCAAGGTCCTCACTCTTACAATGGCTCCATTTCCTCATCAATAAAATGGAGGTGATAAATATAAGGACATCATAGAGTGGGCGTGTGCATCTAGTGGAGTACTGTGTGCCAAGTGCTCAGAACAGTGTGTAGTACTTCTAATAAAAGAGTTAGTTGTCCTGTTGCTATCATCTCCCCATTGGCAAGAAAACTAAGAGTCTTGGGACGTTCAAATGATTTAGTTGTTGCCGTGAAGCAAATAAACTTCTCATTGGGTCTTGGAGAAGGGTAGTCAAGCCAGAAGGGCACCTCGGGTGCCTTAACCCTGAGAAGCCTATAAACTCTTCTCTCTTGTTCCTGTCTACCCCATCATCCCCCCAACACAAACACACACACACACACACACACACACACACACACTCACAGGTCCTCATACATACACAAATGCACACAGGCTCATCACAGGTCCACATACACACAAACACCCTCACACACACATATGCATACACAGTACACACATACACACACACCACAGAAGTTGATCTTCTCACGCTCCATCAGAGACAGGATGCCCCACTACCATTGAGGAAATGACCTGTGGTAAGCACCCATAGTCTCAACACAGCTTTATTAAAAATTAAGTCGCAAATTATAACACTCACTGGGGAAGACTTGCTTTCCTCCCAATTACAGTTAATAGAAGAAAATTAATGTAGCAATTACTATGTGTGCTCTTACCGCCCCTTGTAATATGTGCCGGGCCAGGGCTCCCATTCTGATCACAGGAGAACCAGAGCCTGGAGCTTAATAAAGTTTTGCTTTTCCTGTGTTTAAACTCCTGGGCCATAACTTACTTAAGAAACACACAAAAAAGAGATTATTTAACATTTTAGAGGTTCCCACGAGCCATAAATCATTTTCACACATGCCATATTTGTTGAAAAGGACAGAATACATTCAATTTTACAGTATATTAAACTTCATCTAATTTGAACGTAAGAACAGACCAGCAAAATAAATGACCAATTTCTGAAGCAGAAATTACCATTTGGTTGGTGCCATTACAGAGCTGCTGGTATTTTATCATGTTCTTAACATAATATTGCTTGTCTAGCGATGCATAGTTATAATGCTATTCCAAATTAGAAGGCGGGGAAAGAGAAGTGCACACAGTTTTTTTTAATAGGCGTCATTTGTCAGATGTTATTCTGAGGGCTTTTGTGTTGATGATAATATGCAGATTAAAGGAGAAGTACAGAGGGGAGAGAGGGCTGCCTCAGAGAAAAAAAGGAGTCCCCAGTCCTCAGCTGAACAGTGCATAAGCTGCCCAGAAGAGAGGGGTGGCCAGGTGGCCTCAGTCCCTGGGCACAGATAACAGTAATTAATTTGCACCGAAGACTTCCAGGCAAAAAGAGATTGTGCAGTTCAACAGAAAGAAAAATGTCACCTAGCATCCCAACGTGGGGTCTCTGCCTGCACAGTAACAATTGCAATAACCACACTGGCTGAGTGATTTGTCATTTACAAAATGCCCTCACATCCATTATCATGTAGGGTGTGCAAAGAAACTCCCAATTAAGCCTCTGTTAGAGAGGCGAGGACAAGGCTTGCAGGGAAAAGGGACTTTGCTGGAATGGTCAGTGCGGGAAAATAACCAGGTAGAGATACACAGTCACATGGGTTTTTCCTTGTCCATTAATCTAGTTATTCATTCAAGAAATAGTAACTGAAGGCCAGGAAATGGTTTGGTGGGTTTGGCATACACGTATAAGGTCTGGCGTTCAGATCCCCAACATCCACGTGAACTCTAGACACCTGACATGCAATCCTTGCACTTGAGAGGCTGAGATGGGATCCAAGGAGCAAGCAGCTTATCTAGGCTAGTCGAGCCATGAGTTCCAGGTTCAGCAAGAGACCCTGCCTCAATCCAGATGGTGGATACAGAACTATGAAGGATGATGCATGTGCATTCGTTCATGCAAACACATATGCATACATGCCCACACACCACATACATAGATACCCACAGACAAAAGAAATAGTAAATGATTGCTACCAGGCACCATGATGAACATCAGGTGCTGTGATGTATGCAGATCTTGAATCCTAACTTCCTTGAAAACCAGTGGGCAGCCAGGCAGCAGAGCTCCTGGGTTATATGCAGGGATCCTGAAGCTCAGGAACCCAGGCTTGACTCCCTGCTGTCTCTGACATGCTGTGTGATCTGAAGCAAGCTACTTAACTTCTCTGTTAAGTTAAGTAGCTCTCCTCTTGTACTTGCAGGACAGACTTGTGAAAATGATGTCAGTTGAGTGGCATCTGTGACAGTCAGGCTCAGCAGCTCTTTTCTACCCTATAGCCAGCCTGTAGCCCTCCTTGTCTTCTCTGAATCATGTCACTATCACCTCTCACCTGAAGATGTGTCTTGAGTCTTCGCCAGTTGATTCTGCCTAGAAAAGCTCCCAGAAGTTCTTTAAAACTGAAATCCGATTACCCTGCCAATAGTTTCTTGTGATTGCTCCAAAGTCACCTCCAATTCTGATCTCCCGCTATCAAAAATGACATTCTGTTTTGAAATTTTCCACTTTTAGTGTGTATACGATGTGTGTTTGTATGGATGTGTCTGCACATGTCGGAACACCCATGTACAGCTAACAGCATGCGTCTAACTCCCTTGCTCCCCATCTTTCACACTGAGGCAGGGTGTCTCCCTTGAACCCAGAACTCACTGATTCTTCTAGTCTAGCAAGGCATCTTGCTCAGGAATCCTTCTCTGCCTCCCTGCCCCCATGGGCTGAGTCTACTGGCAGGTTGCCCCAGCCATCTGAACCCTAGTTCTCACACTTGTACGGCAAACGTTTCACCTGATGAGTCAGCTTGCCAGGCCCTCTTCTCTCACATTGCAGTTCTTCAGTACATGCTTCTCATTTCGAAGATACTGTTCTCTCCTTCTGGAGGTTGTTATGTTTCAACTTAGGGATCCTATGCTCTGGAAAATACTCTGTAAGGTGGAGGGGCACATGGCTGGTGCATGGCCAAACTGCGCCAAGCCAAATCAGGGCTCCCCGCAAGCCTCAGATTTATGCCCTATGCTCATGGCTGTGGGACCAACCTCCCAGATCCCATAAATCACTGTGCTGCAATCTGGCTTCTGAGCTTGGGAGGCTCCTAAGCTCATAGCACTTTGTAGAGAAGCTGCCAGAATTAGGCATAAATCTGCTTCTTGATTGAATAAGCAAACACCCTACTGCTTGAAATGATTTACTAAATTACAATGTGCAGTGACAGACATGGGCAATTCAGAGCCTGGTTCTGCTTAGCAATTGGAAAACTTTACTAAGCATGGTTTACTCTGCCTCTGTCCCTCTCTACTCTCACCTGTAAATTCTCTACATCCATTTGCCCATTTAATAAACACGCATAGAGTCCCCATACAGAGACAGGGTAGACACTTAGATGTAAATTATTTTGTTTACATTCTAATTATAGAATAACCTTAGGAAGATGGAATCAGTCTTTGTCCTATTTTTCAGATGAATGTACTGATTATCAGAGAGATTAAGAAGCTTAGTATCTCACAGTTAAAAGGTGGAAGAGCTCAGATTCACCCTTGAAATCATCTGCCAATGGCCCCAAAATATGTCTGCTGAAGAGTAGAGCCTCTGTTGTCATAGTCTCTTTGTCTAAGAACACCTGGATCATGGTTAATAAAAACTCAGGGTCATAAATTGGGGTTCATCTGAAGATCTGAAAAGCAAAGCAATCAGCTCTTACCTTGACCTCAGTCTAAACAGTGATCCTGCCTCCCAGAATCTCAGAATGAGACTGTCTGTTGAGAGCTGTTTCCTTCCATTTTACAGTTCTCTCTAGGGCTGGGATTAAAGGCATGCATCATCTGATTTCTATGGCAACTAGTGTGGCTTCTGAGGTTAAAGGTGCATGTCATTGTGGTTACTGGAATTAAAAGTATGTGTTACCATAACCTGGTCTATAAGGCTGACCAGTGGGACTGTTTTACTCTCAGATCTTCGGGAAGTGTTTATTTATTAAAATACAATTGAAATGCCACTACATTTCCCCTTTTTGTTTAAAATAAAAAAGAAGGCTATAACTAATAGAAGAAAACTATACAATAAGTAAAATGAATATATACAACATATACAGGCTATAAAAACATCAACAATGTCTAGTCCATTTGTATTTGACAAATTCAGAAAAAAATATTTCATATCTATCCTATCTTGTTGAGTCTAAAGTATTATCCCTGATTTACTTTCTAAAATAACTTGCTTTGGTAAGCTATAACTATAGATCTAGTCTTCAACTCCCTCAGAGACCCAAGAATAAAATAATATTAACTGAGTAAACAGGATGTGAAAGCAAACAACTTCCAAAAAATGTGAGTAACAACAGAAGCAGCTGGCTGCCAGGACAGTCACCCCAAGTTCCTCTGTAACATAGGGGCATACATCTTTGGCCTACAGGCCTAGCATGTTCAACAGACTTTTCTGTGAAGCAAGACATTTTATGTCCTGCTTGTCTAATTCAGACAGCATACGCAGTCAAGGTAGGGGCATTTTCTTGCCCAGTGGCTTACTTTTGCCACAAAGAAAGTAAACTCCCTGTGGAGTTTCTTTGATGCCCATTATCTTCTTTGAAGTAGATTGGTTCTGCCAGGAGCAAACATGTCTCATTGTCATAAAAAAGAAGAACCTAGGTTATTAAAACATCTTAAATGCCATATTCTGTAGATCTCTGAAGTGTTTGAAGATGACCTGTCTATTGAAATTATATCTTTGTTTGACCTTGAAAACATACCTAATGTGACTACAAGTTCAGTTATACTAGGTGATTAACTACTAACCTATATTTCTTTATTATCCTAAACAGTTGGTAATAATATTCAAAGACTAGAAATTTGTATTACATTGTTAAATTTTTTTCCTTTTTTTCTTTTATTGATTTTTATTGAGCTCTACATTTTTCTCTGCTCCCCTCCCTGCCTCTCACCTCCCCTTCAACCCTCCCCCAAGGTCCCCATGCTCCCAATTTACTCAGGGGAGCTTATCTTTTTCTACTTCCCATGTAGATTAGATCTATGTAAGTCTCTCTTAGTCTCCTCATTGTTGTCTAAGTTCTCTGGGATTGTGATTTGTGCAACAAATGTACTCTGAAACACTGGATCATCTGGGTCATCAGTTCCCACTGGAGATTTTTCAGGGGGTCTTCCTTGATCAAACATTTTTCTTAACCAAGAATGAATCCACAGACTCTCATTTCCTGTGGAAACAAAAGCAAAATCTCTTCTCCATAGTAACATATCTTTTGACTTAAATTTTGAAGTCAAGGCATTTTTAAGATATATAAATTGAATTAATCCCACAACATTTATAATAAAAAAATCTTTTAGCACTGTTGCTCCTTTCTCAGTAGTCAAACAATTCAAAGACAACACAATAAAATACTGTATCCAGATTCTCTGTGTATTTTCCATCTTTACATGGAAGTTTACATGGGAGCTGGAAGCATTAGTTTTTCTCCAGAACCCAGATGGTTAGGTTTGGGTTCTGATTCCTAGAGCTGGAATTCCAATCCCAGCCCTGGCCTGGGCTGGTGGCTAAAATGCCTCAGGAAAATGGCTTCTTCATAAATTTGTGCCATAAAAAGTTGGTCACCAAATGAAGCAAGATTAATAAAAACTCAGGGTCAGAAATTGGGGTTCAACCTGAAGATCTGAAAGGCAAAGCAATCAGCCACTGGCTCTTACCTTGACCTCAGTCTGAAATGGCGATCCTGCCTCCAGGAATCTCAGAATGAGACTGTCTGTTGAGTGCTGTTTCCTCCCATTTTATAATCCTCTGTAGAGCTGGGATTAAAGGTGTGCACCACCATCTTTAAAGGCATGTACCACCTGATTTCTATGGCAACTAGTGTGGCTATTAGGATTAAAGGTGTTTGCCATTGTGGCTACTGGGATTATAGGTGTGTGTTACCATAACCTGGTCTGTAAGGCTGACCAGTGTGACTGTTTTACTCTCAGATCTTCAGGCAGTCTTTATTTATTAAAATACAATTGAGGTGCCACTACAAACACCAGACCCTTTCACTGCCTCTTAGATGTCTTTCTCCTTGCCTACTCAGAACAAGACAAGTTACAAAAGATTACCATGTCTACACAAATCAGTGGCTTACTCTATCAGAACTGTTTTTCTCTCTACTGGTTGTTGTCTAAAGAAAGAGGCTTGGGGCCTCTTAGCTACATGGTTGCTCAGGCAATTAGGCTAGCAGATTCTGCCGTCTTGTAGTGCCCCATTTAGAACATGACATTCTTGGCCATTTAACCAAGGAAAGAAGTTGAACAGAAGATATAACACTGACAGATCAACACCTTCTGCTGAAAGATACACCCGACCCTATTGCTCAAATACTAACTACTTAAGTGGTCCACATAGGCACAGATATTTACATACGGTTTTGTATGTGTCAAAGAAGAAACATGATGAGCTCTTATGGATAAGCCCTCTATAGCACCCCACTCTTGTCTTCTCATTCATTTCCTCACTCATTCAGCATAATTTCCTGAGTTTGTATAATTCACGAGGGCAACGGGCTGAGTGTCAGAAATGCAGAGATGAAGAAAGCCATACACCATTTTTCCAATTGAGAAGCATTTTGATTAGAAACACATCTATTAACCAAATAGGCATTTCAGCAAATTAGAATTATGTCAAGTTGTATGAAAGGCGAGCGAGTCGTTCTCTGCCGACCTGCGACAGAAGTGTGAATTAAGCGTGGAATTGGGGAAAGCTTTTGTTTAAGTAGGGCTTTGGGTTACAAGCAGCAGGATCCATCTCTGGTCAAATCCAACAGAAGAAGAGTGTCAATCAATGGTTATTGTGTAGCTTACACACTTGAAACTACACAGTCCCTGGTTATTTCAATTTGGAGTCTGGGGCATTTGCAATGTCTTCTTGGCTGAAGAGCACTCTCTTCTTTCTAACTCCCAGATATTCTGGAGACAAAAGCATTTGGTTTTGCTAGTTCTTAGGGAACACAAAAAGAATGACAAGCACCTGTTGTAGTTTCTCTGAAGAAGTAGCAGTGCAGCTGAGTTAAAGCACTATGGGAGCTAACGAAGAGAATAAGAAAGGGAGGGATGCTCTTAATCTTCTCTTCACTAATTAAAAAAGCCAGATTCATGAAAACGTAGAGAGGAAAATGTAAAAAAAAAAAAAAAACAGTTGCCCCACCATGCTTCAAAGGATACTAATCCAGTCTTGTTTCATCCACACTTAGTCATTCTCCTCTGCCCTGTACTTGTGTTACAGTTTTGAAGTCTCAGTTGTCATGCAGTTTTAAACATGTTTCTGAACATAAGAACCTATTTATAGACGTGTTCAACCTTGATGGCCATGATTGCATTAAAAATTACCAATTATTATTTTATATCATCAAATATCATTATTTATATCCCACTGATTATTGCAAATACCATAATTCTGTGAAATACAACAGAATACAAATGCAGTGCAAACACTATGGCTAAACAATATGTTTTTTATCTGCTAACAAAATGTGAGTACTCTGACTTAATTCTTCCCAAAAGATAGGATTGGACAGGAAAGAAAACTTTAACATATATTGATGTCGGATTCCCCTTTGTATGTTGTGAATATCATTGGTTAATAAAGAAACTGCTGTGGACCTATAGCAGGGCAGAATGTAGCTACGCAGGGAAAACCAAACTGAATGCTGGGAGAAAGAAGGACAGAGAAAAGGAGAAGCCATGTAGCCCTGCCAGAGACAGATGCTGGAACTTTAGCCAGTAAGCCACAGACTCATGGCAATACACAGATTAATAGAAATGGGTTAAATTAAGATATAAAAGTTAGTCAATAAGAAGTTAGAGTTAATGGGCCAAGCAGTGACTTAAATAATATAGTTTCTGTGTGATTATTTTGGGACTAAGCAGCCGGGAACCAACAAGTGGCCTCCTTACTACAATATATTTAATTTTAGACATAGACATAGATACAGAGAACAGCATACCACGCATATAAAGACAGAGATAGATACGCAAACATTACAAGATGTAGGTGATGTGGGAGGTGATGGATGCTGTGAATGTTTTATTGCCATTGGTTAATAAAGAAGCTGCTTTTGGCCAATAGCTTAACAGAGTAAAGTTGGGCTGAAAGAGATATGTATAGAGAGAGTAGGCAGAGTCAGAGAGAAGTTATATAGCCACCCACAGAAGACAGACACCTCCACCGAAGCATGCCAGAACCTGGCTGGTAAGCCACAGCCACATGGTTTAACAGGAATGGATTAATTTAAGATATATGAGTTAGCCAGAAATACACTTAAGCTACTGACCAAACAGTATTGCAAATAATATAGCTTCTGTGTGATTATTTCGAGTCAGAGCAGTCGAGAAATGAACAAACAGCATTCCCCAACAGGTAGGGACAAACTTAGGTACAGGCACAGACACAAACATAGACAAATAAGATAAAGCAGTCACCTTTTTTGGTGGATTACCCACAGTATATAGTTTGCCAATTAACCATTCTAGCTGCTGTTTTTCCTATAAATCGGTGGTAAGTCTCGAGATATGATAAAATTCGAGTTCAAATAATTAGCAAGAAAATACTGGGAAATGTGTCTTGCCATTAATAGTCTTCATTGTTGGGCTGGTAATACCCATTGCTAGTCAATGGCTATATTCATTCCTAAAATTGAGACATTAGCATTATACTATTTTCTTTGTTCATTATCTGGGATACAAAAAGTAATAAAAGTGATCTTACTCTTCTTTTCAATAAATAGTTGCTATGATAAAAGCTCAACTAGAACCAATCAATGTAAGGAAGGAAAGACTCACTTTTGGCTCATGTTTGAGGGTACAGTCCATCATGGCAGAGAAGGCAAAGCCACAGGAACAGGAGTTGTTGGCTCACATCTGGGTGGATTGGGGAGGAGAAAAGGGGATGTTCTGGCATTCAGCTGGCTTTCTCCATTTGCTTCCAGCCCACGGGACAATGCCACTGATATTTAAGGTAGGTCTTCCTTCTTCAGAAAATTGTCTTGAAAATTCCCTCACAGATACACTCAAAGGTGTGTTTCATGAAATTTCCTAGGTATTTCTTAATACAAAGCTGGCAGTGAAAGCGACATCATAAAGAGTCAGGACAAACATTCCATTCTTCCTTTTATTTATGAGTTCTCAAAACAATAATTTGGTTTTCTGGCATTTTTTAAAAACAGACAGTTAATTCTTTATTTTTTAGATTCCTCATGGATGTGAGAAAACGTTCAATAGAACAAAACATGGAGTAATGTGGTTCTGAATTAGACCAAGAGTCCATGAGGTATTTGAAAAATTAGTAGGAGCACACAAGAAATGCTGAGTGCCTCTGGTGGAACAATAGGAAAAGTCCAAGATTTCTGGTAAGCCTCGGGGACCCAATTAAGACCACCTATGTTGGTAAACAATAAGATTTTGTAAGGAAAACAAAGAGTTGGTTTAGGAATGTGACAATTTTGAGAAACTTACATGTATATAAATAGCATAAAATTAAATTTCTGAAGCTAGAACTTGGCTAAAATGGGGTAGAGCTTATGAATCTCATTGTGCCTCTTACATATCCAGGCTCTTTAGGGGCAGTCAGACCATAAGCAATCATTTATCTCATTTCTTAGAGCTATGACTATAAATGATGAGTTTGGTTGACCTGAGGCTAAGTTAATATTTTGTCCCCTTGTGGGTGAACAAGCTACATTGCATGCAGGCTAGCTGACTCTACTGGAGAGTTAAATGACTCACAGATCATTGCTCGTAGACATTCACATAAAAGAGAGAGGCCCAGAAGACAGCATGGATGTCTAAATACCCACACAGGGGAGAATAGTAATACAATGCTGAGCAGACAAGGCATGCAGGATTTCAATCAGGCTGTCAGTAAACAACATATTCAGAGATGTAGAAGTTTGATTCCAGGGATCAATGAGACCCCAGAGATACTGATGAGCCCTAAATGGTACCACTGCCAATTCTCTAGGGACAGCTGCCATAATACCTGCCTGCGATAGAAAATTTGACCCAGACTGGAGTGCAACTTGGAGCCTTAGATGGCTCCTTTATACAACTCCCTGTAGCACACTTTGATGCTCAATGCTATTTACAAGGATTTATATGCCCCTGGATTATTCACATAAACGCAGAGAAGGGAGCCTCTCTATGTAGAGGACAATAAAAGAAACTGTAGGGAAAGTGTGCCAAACTGAAGCCCTTGCAATACCTGGAACACGGATAGCAGAGTCCATTCAGTCAAGGTGACAAGGGTTAGCAAAGAACCAGTATCCCAGCCAGTGGGATGCCAACGGGTGATCCTTGATAAACCTAGGGGAGAGGAATGGAGGGGCAAGAGACAGGAGAAATGACGGCAAGACAGGATTTCTGATCAAGCCATCTCGTTTATTATTTCCTCAGAAGCTGTTATATAGCAAACAGGCAAGGGGGAGGGAAGGGGTGTCAGGTCTGCTGGAATTCAGGCCTGGAGACATCCCTAGCTGATAAGTAAATACTGAGAGTCTGTGCTAGTTGACTATCAAAGGAAAATGTTAATGTTTTCTAAAAGCCTGGTGCCTGCAAGTCTCACTAGGCTAATGTCCTAGGTCCGCAACTTGCTTGCAAAGGTGAATATCTTACTAGTGAACTTAAGATGGCTGTAAACAAAATACAGATCTCAAAATACAGGTCTTTGCTTCCAACAAACCAGGGCAGAATATTTGCCAGATTAGCAAGGAACCCAACTTGAGGATGGATCCTTTTAGGAAGTCAGGAAATGGTCCTTCAAGAAAATGACAGAAGACATGCAGATAGAATGGGGGCATTTGCAAGCAGGCAACATGAAAGTATATACTTGATCTGGAACTCTCCATCTAGACAAGGCTGGCCTTTAACTTGGAGAGATACACCTGCCCCTGCCTCAAGAGCACCAGGTTTAAAGGTGGGCACCATCACATCAATCCACAGAACACCTAACACTACTATCTTATGTGCATCCTAGTCCACAGCCTGAGTTCATAGCAAAGCCATGCAAAGGACACTATCCAAATGAGGCCAGGCTTGGGTCGCAGGGCTATTAGTGTTAATGTGACCTCATTTGTAGTCACTGAGGAATTAAGCCTGGCTCTCCCTGTACCTTCTTTGTGTCCTTACCACAAATCCCATACCCCTACCTGTCTGATTCTTTGTGATCCTAATGAATCTAATTAACTCTACAAGGGAAAATGAAAATGTAGATTTGACTGACACTAGCAAGATGGAGAGTTTAGCTAAACCCTGCTCTAATTAACCTCTTCCTGCCTGAAGCTTGATCTTTGGGTTTCTACTTACAGATTAAAAACCCAACAATTCGCTTCATTAGCCCTCTGCTTGGTTGCTTGGTAATAATTGCCCCCAAGCCACTGATGTGACACTTTGACTGTCATTTTCTCAGATTCTTAGTGATGGCCATGATCACAACAGCCTCTAACAGCCTTAGTTTCCTGCCCTCACGCTGCTGGCACAGCTGCAGGCCCAAGAATGCCCAATAAAGACTTTCCCCCTGATAACCGGCCTTCTGTTTGCATTGTCCTGCCTTTTTGACAAGTCAGGTAAGCACTCAGGGCCAGGTGCGTGAACAAATGTGTAAACTCGGACATCCACTGTGTTGTGTTTTTTTAAAAGAATGGGGGACCCAGCAGCTTGCTGCAGCTTGCTGCAGGTCCCCAGACCACGCGGTCTCTGTGGCGGGCGGGCGGCCACGCGACTAGTCTCCGGGTCCCCATATGGACTGTGCGGCGGTACGGTGGGACCAAAGAGAGGCGCACTATGCAGAGTTAAACATTTATTAGATGGGTGATGGAA